>PVJS01025601.1:0-27736 GCA_004027185.1 Glis glis
CCTCCCTGCCTGCCCCACCGTGCCTGCCCTCCCTGCCTGCCCCACCGTGCCGAGTCGCGAGGCCATCGCCTCCTCACCTTCCTGTTATACACTGTGATAGCATCTACACGTATCTGAAGAACGGTACATTTTTACTACATGCCACTGCTTCAAAGTGGTTCATTTTTATATGAATTCACCTCAATAAAAAAATCAACTTTTAATTTTAGTTGTTTTGAACTTTATATAAAGGTACACTGTGTGTAATCTTTTGGGACTTTTTTAAAGAACATATATTTTTGTTTCATTTATACTGTTAACGTGTGTGTTGCTTGGTTCATTTTGATTGCTGCAGAGTGTCCCTGTGTGTGAATATATCATAGTTTCCTGATGCGTCTTCCAGCTGATGGATGTTTAGGTAGTTTCCATGCTTCTTACAATGTTAAACAGTCCTTCCATGAACATTTTTGTATATGTTGCTTGTTATACACGTCCGAAGTTTCCTCTTGGTTATGTATGTAGGCGTGTAATTGCTGGAACATAGGGTATATGAAAGTTCCAACTTGGGAGACAGTAGTAAACTGTTTTCTAAAGTTGTTGTACCAGTTTATCCCCCATGCCCCGCAGTGATATATAAAAGACTCTGGATCTAGATCCTGTCTAATACTTGATACTTTCCAATTTGTTATTTTGCCAATAAAACAGGTTAAAATATTTCTCTGTGGTTAGTTTTGCATTTTCCTGGTAACTGTTGATGTTTACCATCTCTTCATATTCATTGACCATATATGTTTCTTTTTATGTGAAATGCTACAGTTCTTTTGCCCATTTTCTGCTGGTGCCTGTGTTTTGTATTGACTTGTACAATTAAAACAATTTATCCTAATATTATGATTTTTGTTTGCATATATTACTAATATTTTCTCCCAGTTTTAAATTGTCTTTTTTTGTGAGACTTCTTTTAATAAAATTCTTAATTTTTGAATCAGGCGAGGTGGCTCACTCCTGTAATCCCAGTACTTAGGAGGCTGAGACAGGAGGATCACCGGCTTGAGGATAGCCTCAGCAACTTTCCAGGCCCTCAGCAACTTAGCGAGACCCTGTTTCAAAATTAAAAAATAAAATAGGGCTGAGGGTGTGGTTTGAAGGTAAAATGCCCCTGGGTTCAATCCCCAGTACCACAAAAATAAGTAAATAAGTATGTAAATAAATAAATAAGGCTGAGGGTGTAGCTCAGTTTTAAAATGCCCTGGGTTCCATCCCAGTAACAGCCCCCCCAAAACCCTTAATTTTTGTACTCAAATGTGTTAAAGTTTTACTTTATGATAAGTGTTCTTAGTTAAAAATATTTTTTCTATTAAAATATAAGATATTCATTCACTTATATGTTTTTCTAGGAGCTTTAAAGTTTTGTTTTTGACATCTCATCCCCTAACCCATGTAAATGCTTAATTTTGTATGTGGTGTGAGGCAAGGGTCCATTTTCATCTTTTTCTACATTTATATCTATTTTCAACTCTAATCTGACATGCCACCCCTCTACTATACCATAATTCCACACACACATGGGTCTTCTCAGAGCCCTCTAGTCTAGCTCCTTGGGTAACTTATCTATTACTGTCAGTAACATCAGGAAGCCTTAACAACTTCTTTTCAGAAGTATCTTTATTGTTCTTGGCCCTTTATGCACTCTCTCTCTCTCTCTCTCTCTCTCTCTCTCTCCCAATTATTATTGAAGTATAAAACATGTACAGAAAAATACACAAACCATACAACATGTACAGGTCCATGTATTTCATCAAGTAAACAGTGATTTAACCAACACCACAGTCAACACATGGAACCTTAGCACCCTGGAAGCATTTCTTGTTCTCCTCCCAGTCTCTGTCTCTCTACTTCCCACAAAAATAATTGGTGCTGCCTCGAACACCATAGATTCAGTTGGCCTACTTTTTGTGAATGAAGTCTCAGTTGGTGTTATTTCTCAGTTGGTATTATTTCTCTGTGGGGCTCATCCATGCTGTTGTACATAGCTGGTGCATTCTCTTCCCTGTTCCACTCCATGAAGGCCCTACTCTTTTTATTTTTGGGGGATGGGGATTGAACCTAAGGGCATTCTATCTCCGAGCTATCCCCCCACCCTATTTTCATTTTATTTTTTATTTTTGACACAGGGTCTTGCTAAGTTGCTGAGGGCCTCGCTAAGTTGCTGAGATTGGCTTTGAACCTGCAATCCTCCTGTCTCAGCCTCCCAAGTACTGGGATTACAGACATGTGCCACCACACCCAGGGGAAGGCCCTACTCTTTATCCATTCCCTCATTAACAGTCATTTGGGTTGTTTCCAGTTGGGGACTATTTTGAGTCATGCCAGCCTGGGTTCCTACCAGCTTCTGAGCACTTGTCTAAGCTGGTTCTCTCTTCCTGTCCTGGCCTTATTCACTCCACTACTCAAGATCCTGGACATTTTACGAAGCCTGAGTATGTCCATCCCTTTTGTAAACTGCCCTTAGACTCTTCTGCTCTACCAGGTTTTTCTCTGTCAGGGCATCTTACCTTGTAGCCCATGAGTTGAGCTCTAAGTACAATACTGGAAAGGTATTTTTTGCAAAAAAAAGATTAAAAAATAATTATTATTTAGCAACTATGAACTAATAGGGTCTAACTATTTACCAAGAAGGAATTTGAGTACTTTTTCCTAAACTTGTAAACACTGAGTTCCCTTGTAGCCATATGCCAGGAAAAGTAAACAGCTTCTAAGAGTTTTAGGTCAAGGAGATGACTGGCGTAACCACCTTCCATTTTATCATTCTTCAGGAGAGACGTGTAAGCCAGGTTTATAGCATGAAGTGGTGGAGAAAGTGATCAAGGTTGTTAATAACCTCTGTGCTTCTGCCCGCAACTAGTTTATGGGATAAGATACTTGGAAGACATTAAAGCAGAGTACATATTAGTACTTCATTTATTTTAATGTCGTCAGATGACTAAGCAGTGGAAATTTGTTGACAAGATTTCCTCGACCACTATTTCAGATTAAGGACTTTGGGGAACCAAAAGGCTCTGAATCAATAGTGATTTGAAATGCATCATTTTCTTACAAGTGAGACAAGACATCTGGATTCACTAAATTAGAAAATGTGAAGGCAAAAGTGAAATCCAAACCAAACAAATATGACTTTCAGACTCAGAAGAAATTGAAATTGTAATTGCAGAAGAGATTCACATTCATCCATGAGCAAAAACCATGCTTTATGATTTCTCTAAGCCGGGTATAGTAGTATACACCTATAATCCCAATACTTGGGAGACTGAGACAGGAAGATCCCAGCTTCGAGGCCAGCCTCAGCAACTTAGTGAGACCTTCAGCAACTTGTCTAGACCCTGTTTCAAAATAGAAAATAAAAAGGGGTGGAGTATAGCTAGGAGGAGGCAGAATGCCCCTGGGTTCAATCCCCAGTACCAAAGAAAGAAAGAAAGGGAGGGAGGGAGGGAGGCAGGGAAGGAGGGAGGGAGAGAGAGAGGGGGAGGGAGGGAGGGAGGGAGAGAGAGAGAGAGGGAAAGGGAGGGAGGGAGAGAGAGAGAGAGAGAAAGAGAGAGAGAGAGAGAGAGAGAGAAAGAGAGAAAGAAAGAAAGAAAGAAAGAAAGAAAGAAAGAAAGAAAGAAAGAAGGCAGATGTGGTGGCACATGCCTGTAATCCCAGTACTTGGGAGGCTGAGACAGGAATATGATAGGTTCAGGTTTGAGGTCAACCTCAGCAACAGCGAGACCCTATAAAATAGGGTGGAGGTATAGCTCAGTGGTAGAATGCCCCTGGGTTCATTCTCTAGTACCAAAAACTAATGAAAGAAAGGAAAGAAAGAAAGGGAAAGAAGGGAAGGGAAGGGAAGGGAAGGGAAGGGAAGGAAGGAAGGAAGGAATTCTAGTTAAATAATCAAACATTGTCATTGTAGCTCATTTGAAGAGAAACCGATCCATGAAAGAAAGAAAGAAAGAAAGAAAGAAAGAAAGAAAGAAAGAAAGAAAGAAAGAAAGAAAAGGAAGGGAGGGAGGGAGGGAGGAAGGGAGGGAGGGAGGAAGGGAGGGAGGGAGGAAAGAAGGAAGGAAGGAAGGAAGGAAGGAAGGAAGGAAGGAAGGAAGGAATTTTAGTTACATAATCAAACATTGTCATTGTAGCTCATTTGAAGAGAAACAGATCCATCCAAAAAGAAACTGTGCTCATCAGAAGGATACGTCATTGCATAAAATTTTGGAGACAGAATATGCATATAAGGAATGGCTGGAAATTTCTGGTCATATGGTCAAATACTGGTCAGTGTTGGAGGCCAGTGGCCATTATAGAAGTACATTCTTTATCATGAGTCTGCTCCAATCAGAACTTAAAGACAGCACCTGGGGTCCAAATTGAAATGTGCCGGGACTGAACACAGTTCGTGATTCTTGAGGATAGCTAAGCCTGCTAAACATGGGTGTTCTTGTTCATGGGTTCCAAGTTGAAGGGTGACAAGTAGGCCACGCACAGACCTGCAGACGTGCTTTGGATCATCTACCTCACTACTTGGATGCCTTCATTTGTATTCTTTATAATCTCTCTCTCACTATGCTTCACGTGTGTGTGTGTGTGTGTGTGTGTGTGTGTGTGTGTGTGTGTGTGTGATACTGGGGATTGAACCCAGAGGCATTCTACCTCTGAGCTACACCCCCATCCTATTTTATTATTTATTTTGAAACGGGGTCTCACTGAGTAGCTGAGGCTGGCTGCGAACCTGCGATCTTCCTGTCTCAGCCTCCCAAGTACTAGGATTACAAGTGTGTGCCACCATGCCTGGCTTTAGGCTTCACATTTGAAAAAATACAAAATGCACATTTCTTATAAAGAAAAATTGGTATATAAAATTTTAAAAGTGATCATTTCTTCCTTCTTTTCCTATTAATTCTTCTAGGTTTTAAGCTTCTTGCCAGCATAAATTTCTTATTTAATTTTATAACCCTTTCTTTCCAGAATAACGCTTTGCACAAAACAGGTTCTGAGTAAATACATATCTGTCGAATGATTGACTTAATAGGGATTGGAGGGAGAATGCTCAAACCGAAACCTAGAGACTTGTGAGCAACCAAAGGGACTGTTTTCAAAGTACAATTCAGTTGCATTTGACAAGAAGTATTGCTAATATGCTAGTAACTTTTTTTCCTTTTTGTGGTGCTAGGGATTAAACCCAGGGGTACTGTGCCTCCGAGCTACAACCCCAGCCTTATTTTTTTTTTAATTTGGAAACAGGGTCTTGCTAAGTTGCTGAGGCTGGTCTTGAACCTGCGATCTTCCTGTCTCAGCCTCCCAATACTGGGATTACAGGCATGCACCACCACGCCCGGGTTCTGCTAATAATTTTAATGGAACACTATGAATAGTATTTTCTACTTCCTTTTCCCCCTAAATATCAAGGTTTGAAGAGACAAATATATTTTTGAGAAAAGTTAAGTATGATTTTCTCTCCCTACCTCCTCCCTCTTAGAGAGTGAAGAACACTTAAGACAGGAGACGTGCAGTAGATAAATCTGTTCCTTTGTATATTGCCTGACTATAAAATTTGCTGTGGAGTATTTTTATTGGTAATTTCTTTTACAGATGTTTTTGGAGGAAGTTGAAATTATGCTGGTAGAAACACATCTAGACTCCACATTGCAATTTAAACATACTGTATTTTATTACCTTAAGCACAAAAACAGGCAGCTTTCACCCTTTCTTTCTTTCTTTCTTTCTTTCTTTCTTTCTTTCTTTCTTTTTTAATTAAAAAAAGGGAATGAAGAAAGTAAGCCCAAAGTATTTTTCTGCTTGGACTGAAAAATGAATTCTTGCTTTGGGAATAAAGGTAGTAAGCCTCATGTCTCATTCCTATTTAACTAGTAGTTGCCTTTAAACACAAAGAACAATGATTTTTGAATATATATATATATATAATATATATGTATTATATATATATATATATATATATATATATATTCAGTTGGAAGGTGTGATTCATATGATTTCCCTAAGGTTTCATTTTCATTTTTATTTGATTATTCTCTGACTCCATGACTAAACGTTTATTTGGTGCTTGCAAATTGAAACAGTCTGGACTGAAATAAACCTTTGGTATTGCTGATGAATTGCTTTTAAATCCTCCCTGTGAACCTGAAGTGTACTGTACCAAGGAGCTCTTTCTGGAGTGGAAACTTCTGGAAGGGCCTCCATGTCTTGATGTTTTCATAATCGTGGAATGTGTTATGCAGGGAGACTCCTGAGCAGTTAAGAACGCGCACTGGCAAGATTCCCAGCTCAGCAGCGGAGCCATCAACAACTTACTTGATCTCCCTCAGCTTCAATTTTTCTCACCTGTAAACTGAAAATAATGAAAATAACACCTAATCCAGAGAGTCGTGAAGATTGGATGTCTGCATAAGCCCTAAATGTGATACATAGAAATTGCTCAAGAAATTTCAGCGGCTGGTGTTAGCACTCTGGTCTCTACGACGGTGATGGCTAATAGTGAATTGTGAGGAAGAGTGTGCCCTCTGTGTGAGCAAATGTTGTACACGGTTCCAGAGTCTTTATTAGCACACAGGACATTTTTAGTGATGGTTGTTTTAGTCAGTTCCTCTTCCTAGACTGGGAACCTCCTGGCCAAAGGGGACCAGCTCTTATACATGTGCTTTTGCATCTACCAGTAGATTCTCAGGGTGCCTTGCATTTCACACGCCCCAAAGCAAGGCTTACTGAATTGCACTGGAAACAAGTAGGTGGAGAGCTAGGTCCAGCCTGCTCCAGGGGGAGGGCTCTGTCTTTGAACCCTCCTCAGGGTCATTGAATGAGGGTGAGGAGAGGTTTTGGCATTTCTCATTTCAACCAGGAATTGGAGCATCCAAGGTGCTGGTCGCCATAGTCGCAGAGACTGCTTCCTAGTCTCTGAATGAAGTTAAAAAGTCGAGCAGGTTTTGGAGAACTGAAGCTAGTCTGTTTTACAGGGTGGCCAGATTAGTGCCTCTTCATTTTTTTTTCCTAGTAAATATTTTAAGTGATATGGTCAGAATTTGAGATTCAGATGTGTAAATTCCCAGAATCCAGGTTGAAGAAACAGGCAGTAGGAATGTCAGTGCAAATTATCAAATCGTCAAGGGAAACATGCAAATCTGAGAGTCGCAGAGCATAACTGGGAAGGTCTTACAACGTGAGACGTGCGAACGGTCAGCTCACAAACTTCAGCTGTGCATGACCTCAGCGCTTATCTTTCCAGCCAACAAGGATGAAATCAAACCCAAACAAACTGAAAAAATGCAAGCTGTCTGTACAGTTCTGTAAAGGAAGAGGTGACAGATCCTCCCTGCTAAGCCCTGGGCTCCATGATTTGGGGAAAGAGGAACCAACATCAGCTCCAACTCCACAGTTGACCCCCTTCCCCTCAGATGGCTAGTGCCATCCTTCCCCCAGCTCATCTCTTCCAGAGCTTTAATTTCTACATTTCCTCCCACATGCTGGTTTATTTGTATGCAACTCTAGTTAAATCTATAGAGATGGAATGGTTGGGTCAAAGGGTATAAATATATTTATGATCTTTGATACTTAATGCCACGTTTTCCTCTAAGAAGGATTAGCAACCCACACTTCCACCAAATGGTGTGCATGACCCTCATCATACCCTTTGCAAATTTTTCTCATGAGAACATAATAAAAAATCTGTATTTAGTTTTCTATTGCTGCATAACAAGTCACCACAGGCATAGTGGCTTTAAACAATGTTAGTCTATCATCTCACTTTCTGTAGAACAGAAGTCTGGTGTTATATGGCTGTATTCTTTGCTCAGGTTTCCACTGGGCTGAAATCCAGGTGCCGGCCAGGGCTGTTGGTCTTATTTGGGGGTTGGAGTCCTCTCCCAAGCTCACTGGTGGTTGGCAGAATTCATTCCTTCTCTCTCTCTCTCTCTTTTTCTTTCTTTATATTTATTTATTTTGTGTGTGTGTGTGTGTGTGTGTGTGTGTGTGTGTGTGTGGTAGTGGGGATTGAATCCAGAGGCATTCTACTGCCGAGGTACACTCCCAGCCCTATTTTATTTTTTATTTGAAAACAGGGTCCTGCTAAGTTGCTGAGGCTGGCTTTGAACCTGCAATCCTCCTGTCTCAGCCTCCCAAGTACTGGGATTACAGGTGTGTGCCACCATGCCTGACCTCATGCTTTCTATTAATTAAGTTACTTTCTTTTTCTGTGAATTAGGAAAAGACATACTATTATTCACTTTTAGGAGTGACAACGACATTTTTAATGGAACGTTAACACTATTTTTCATGTTACTGCCTGTTAAAATACTTTTTTACATTATCCGCACACATTGGAAAATTCAACAGCAAAGATGTCAATAACCGTAACAACTGTTCATAAGTGTGTTTTATGGGACTTTAGCCCCGGAAGGTTTTTGTTTGTTTGTTAGCAAAGCAAGCATTCCATAATAACCAAGTTTGGGAAACATGGCATTTCATATTCCTGTTCCCTCCACACCCCTCTGGAAAATCATAGTGTACAAGGGCATACGAAAAGCTCTTTAGTAAAGGTCTTGTTTCAATTAGTAGACCAAGTTTTCCTTGGCCCTGGAATGAGCGTGCTATGGGCAATGCTGATTTATGCATCTCCCGCCCTTCGTTAACTGGGTTGAGAGCTGAGTGGGTCATCTAAAGTTGGGTGATGATTGAGAGCCTGAAGGCATGAATTCTGGTGATCTAGAACACATCACCCAATCTGTCTAGGATGCTAGTTCCTGCTGGGGAAAATGAGGATGGAAATCAATTACACATTGAAGCCTCCAGCTCTGGCTCATGTGTATGCAACTCTAGTTATTTCTAATATGGGATTCTATTATTGACTTTTATACTAAAGTCTTTAATTTTTATACTAAAGAGAAAAGGAAAAAATCTTATAAATTCAACCTTGCTAGAAATCAAACAATAACAAAACCCATGCCAAAACAACAACAACAACAAAAAATTAAAGTCATCTGCTGGACTTCTGAGAATCAATTGGATCATGAGACTTTCCCCATGAAATTTGGAACATTAAATAACATAAACATATGCATATATGAGCCTAGAGCTTGCATTGATGTGCCTTAATGACAAATTCAGGTGTATGCTCCTATATGTCGGACCCACAGGGTTGTGACAATATCAAGGGAAAGGGAGAGAAGGATTTTGGGTGAACACACAGTCATGATGGAAAGGGAGAAAATGAGATGTGTAGAAAGGGAAGAGTTGAGGGCCTGAAATGACAGGCAGCTCCTGTCAGTTCACAAGCATAGGAATAACCTATGAAGATATGGTCAAGACAGGTTGCTTAGGCTGCAGTGTGAAGGATGGATCAGAAGAGAAAATTGCTACAAACACTGAGACAGAGGCATGGACTACCACTTGGTGGGAAAAGATGGGGCAGTGCCAGGTTGGTGTCTAGACTAGAGGAATGTAGGGGAAGAGCTGTTGGAACATGAGGACTCATGAAGTCTGACTGTTGATGGAGAAGGGAGAACCAGCGGCAATTTCAGGATGGAGAGCTCAGGAGAGGAAGGTGGTACAATTGGTGGTGCGGAGGAAGTGTGCAGAAATAGTGATTTAGAGGCAAAATAGGAATTGCCACTGGGTATGTTGAGATCTGGAGGGACAGAGAGGCGGCCAGAAGGAGCTGACCAGGTGAGCAGATCAGGAAGTGGGGCTGAGAAAATGACTCTTGCTTCGTGTGTCAGAAACATTTGTGTTACACACTAATCTTATTTACTCATATACTATTGCACAGGGTAGATAACTCTGTACTCCACTTAACACAACCTCTACCTTGTTCAAGGATGAATTTATTACAGCCAGACATTTATACTGCTTTTCTAGCTTCATTTTATTTATTTCTTAGTGTCAGCCTCAACATGTCTACTTTCTGTTCCTTGATGGATTCTATTTGTTTCCAGCGTGACTTTTGAAGACAGTGCCTGGATTTGATTACATTTGGCACACTATTAAGTCACACTGAAGCCGGGCATGGTGGTGCATGCCTGTAATCCCAGTACTTGGGAGGCTGAGACAGGAGGATCGCAGGTTTGAAGCCAGCCTCAGCAGCTTAGTGGAGACCCTCAGAAACTTAGTGAGATCCTGTTTCAAAATAAAAGATTAAAAGAGCTGGGGGTGTAACTTGGAGGTAGAATGCCCCTGGGTTCAATCCCCAGTACCACATAAAATAAAATAAAGTAAAATAGATTGTACTGAGTTTTATTGGAAGTAGTATTTGTGTTTTTTAATTGCCTTCTAGAAAAGGCAGCTAAAAGCAAGACCCACATGGGCACTTCTTTGATTTTCATGCTTTTAATGGTGTGCGGTATGTAGGTCAGGGCTGGCGTGGTGTGAGAGGCAGTGTGGCTTTGAAATTAAGGTTTGCTACATGCCTGGTCTTAGGTTACTTTCCTCATCTAAACTTCAACTCTCTCAGCTATAAAATGGAGAGAATTGGGCTATTTCTTCTCCAATGTGGTTGTAAGTCCTGAGTGAGATGGTGTGTATAAGGGCTTAGCACAGTGCTTGGCACCTAGTAAGTACTAATAAATAAGATTATTATTATTGTTATTGTTGGAGATGGAATTCTGTGAGGTCTCCAACTGATAGACGTGGTCAGAGACTTTAGTTATCTAGAAAAGAATAAAGACAAATTAAAGAATAAAGTAGAACGTAAGTAATAAGATTCGCTTGCTCTAAATGTCTGTTTCTTAGTTTTGTGAACTTGGCAGGACTTTGCCTCCTTGCGCCTTGGAGAAATGAGTCCTCCTGTGGCTTGCCTTACAAGAAAATTACAAGGATTAGTGCAGTTACGAACTCCTGGACTCTTTAATTGCAAAGTAGGAAATATTTTTTGCAGCTGGGATGCATTAATGTTAGCGTGAACCCAGGCACAACTACTGGACTTAGAATCCTTTTTTCTGCCCCTTTTCAACTTTTATGAGATCTTTCCTGGGTTTCTTAGTCTCTTGCAAGACTAAGGAAATGGCAAAGAATTTGTCTCCCCAGGGTTCCATGACGAGGAAGCCGCAGGGCGAGGGCACTAGATGCTTCGCGTGGCACATTGCAAGCAAAACCAGTTTTTCCTTTTTTCCTTCTGAACAAACTTCCCCCAGAGCTTGTTTCTCACTGAGACAAGCTGGAGAAACCAGTTGGGTGGGAAGATGCGAACAGGCTGATGGTGCAAATGCAGTTCCTTTCTTGGAGATCAAAAGATTAGCTTAAGCCAGGCGTAGTGGCGCACGCTTGTAATCTCAGTACTTGGGAGGCTGAGACAGGAGGATCGCAGGTTCCCGGCCAGCCTCAGCTATTTAGGCCCTCCGCAACTTAGTGAGACCCTGTTTCAAAATGAAGAATACAAAAAAGGCCAGGGGTGTAGCTCAGAGGTAGAATGCTCCTAGGTTCAATCCTCAGTACCGCAAAAAAAAAAAAAAAAAGATTAGCTTAAGCAGGTGATGTCTACATGACCGTCCCCAGGAGTGGTGGGAAGGGAAGAGACAGTATTGAAGCAATGTCATCATATCTGTGACTCTGTGATGGGGGATGAAGTGTATCAAGGACCGGGTCCTTGAGGTAGGTGTCCAGGACAATAAAAAGCAGTGATTAACACCACATAGAGCCATAGCTGGGGTTTCTTCTGTTGTACATACCATTAGCCAAAGAGATATAGGCTTTTATAGGTAATATCAAGAGGATACTCCCAGCTGGGTGTGGGGGTGCGCTCCTGTAATCCCAGTACTTGGGAAGCTGAGACAGGAGGATCACAGGTTCATGGCCAACCTCAGCAACTTAGCAAGGCCTTCAGTAACTTAGTGAGGCCCTGTTTCAAGATAAGAAAATAAAATAGAACTGGAGGTGTAGCTCAGAGGTAGAATGCCCCTGGATTCAATCCCTACTAACACACACACACACACACACACACACACACACACACACACACGGATATTCCCTGGGATTATTCATTTCTTTCTTTGTTTAGGCAAGTCAGAAAGTGAAAGTTTGACCCAATGATATCTAAATTGTAGCACACTGAAAACTCTGGTACAAAAGATAGTTTTGACTTTCATGTGACTCCCATGACATCATGTGGAGGGAGCAGGTCTTTTGCAGTTCATCATGTTTAAGAGCAAAGATACTTGAGCAGACTGCCTAAGATTGAATCCAGGCTTGACCTCTTTGTAGCTGTGTGCCATTAGGCAGGTTTCTTGAACTCTCTGTTCCTTTGTTTCCAAAACTTTAAAATGGTAGAGTAGCAGCATCTACCTCAGAGTTGTAAGGATTAAGAGAGTTAACAAGCCAGGCATGGTGGCACACACCTGTAATCCCAGTACTTGGGAGGCTGAGACAGGAGGATCATGGGCTCAAAGCCAGCCCCAGCAACTTAGTGAAACCCTTAGCACCTTAGTGAGAATAAAAATAAAAAATAAAATAGGGCTGGGGGTGTAGCTCAGAGGTAGAATGACCCTGCGTTCAATCCCCAGTATTTTTTTTTTTTTTTTGCGGAACCGGGGATTAGACGCGGGGGCGTTCTACCTCCACGCTACGCCCCCGGCCCTATTTTTTATACTTTATTTTGAAACCGGGTCTCACGAAGTTGCGGAGGGCCTCACTAAGGAGGGAGAGAGAGAGAGAGAGAAAGAGAGAGAGAGAGCTGAGGCTGGCCGCGAACCCAGATCCTCTGGTCTCCGCCTCCCAAAGTACTGGGATTACAAGCGTGCGCCACCATGCCCGGCTCAATCCCCAGTATTTTTTAAAGAGTTAACATATGTATAAACTTAAGAACATTGACATACAGAGTAAGCGCTGGGTTTGGGTTAGCTATATTTATTTTGATAGCTTGGCGGTTAAGAGTGTGGACGCTGGATTGACCTGACCTAAGTTTGTGTCCCAGCTCTCCTGCTTATGAGCTGACCTCATGCAAGTTACATCTCAGTCCTTGTTAAGTGGTTAGAGTTCCTGCACCTGCTCTAGTGGACTGATGTGAGAATTAAGTGAGAATTTGTGGAGCACTGCATGAGCCACATGGTGCCTTGTATGTATTAAACACTCAATATGTCTTAGCTATTGGTTTCTTGATTTTCCTTGTCTTTAAATTTCAAAGACAACTGTCTTAGCCTGCGAGCATAGAGTTGGGGAATCTGAGAGGGACAGCTTCTGGGGGCTGGTGTCCACCCTCTGTTGCTGGAAGACCCTTCCAGGTTTCGAGCCGGCTACTGAACAACAGTCCGTTGCTTCTGCGTTTGGTCTCCAGACCATGGTGTTCTATAGCAGCTCTTGGAAATACATCAGGTTCTAGGAAAGTACATGAATCATCATGGGACACTCCACTCTGTGCTTCTGAACCTCATAAACATCTGATTCTGTTAGCAGACCTCCTAAATATCCATCGTCCTGATGTTCCTTCTTCCTCTCCTCTCTCACACCCTGACACCCCTTCCACTGCTCTCTCACCTCCCAGTCTCCACACCCAGGCCTCCCCTCCTGCTGCCTCCAGCTCAATCCCTGAAAGAGGTCCAGCCCTTTCCCTCCTGGACTCTTCTCCCACCCCATCCCTTCCTGTCACCCCCCCCAAGCCTTCTCCAAACACCTGCTCTGATAAAGAACAAAATAATGTCATTTGCAGAAAAATGGATGGGCCTGGAGAACATTATGTTAAGTGAGATCAGCCAGTCACAGAAAGTGATGGGTCATATGTTTTCTCTCATATGCAGAAGCTAGGGAGTAATCAGGATACCAGCAGGGCTTCAGATAATGGATGAGAAACTTTAGTGGAGCCAGGGAAGGGGAGGGGGGAGAGGGAGGATCAATTGAGAAATTACTTCCATTGACATTATGTACATATGTGATAATACCAATGTCAGTCTCAATACCCTGTATGGGGAAGGGGGGGGGGAGAATAGGGAGGGAGCCCCGGGAAAGCTGCCAAATGCTGTGACCTTCCTTGGCAGAGCCCTGAGCAATACCTGAGGTGAGAATTCAGGTTTTTTGGTGTTTTGTTCTCTGACTGCCTTCCTAGGGTGTGATCCGACCCCCCCTTTTTTTTCTCTTTTCTTGTTCTGCTCTCTGGAGCACTTGATGTCCACGCTCAGTCCTGGCCTCCACTTCTTACCAGCATTCCAGGAAAGCTACCTGTTCTTGGGTTTTCTCCTAGCTTGTCTCTCCTGGTCATTCCCCATGGTTTTCTTTCCTGTTCTAGCTTCTCACTCCACCCCTGCCTTGACCTGTCCTGGATTCTGGACCTTTGCTTGCCCTGGTCATTGTATCTGGTTTTCTGTGTTTCAACTATCTGTTCATCTGGTTCCAGACCCTTGGGTTCTCCTGGGTATGTGACACTATATGTTCCTTCCCCTCCCTGTGACCTCCTGGCCTGGAACCATGGCCTGTTTCAACACTTGCTATCTGGAGATACTAATAAGATTGGAAACTCCTATTTTTCAATCCTAGACCCAGACTCATGCCATGCCTTCTCCTGGCTTTATTTCCTATGTGTAAAACCTCATGCTATTGCTCTCTTTATTTCTTCCTGGATAAGAGGCATGGCCCTTGGATTCCCATCACCAGCTCTGGCTCCACATATGGGAACAGAATTCCCCGTGTGCCTCATTTTCTGCATGCCTTGGTCAGGTTGCAGGCATAGAACTGAGTGCGTCTTACTTGTCATACCCAGAAATTATGCAATCTCCAAAGGCAGCAGTTGTCCTTAATTATCTCAGCATCTCCAGCATTTTTTTGGTCCCTGCAAAATAAAAGGTGACCTTTAATTAATGGTTTTCAAAATTAATTGGAGACTGTCATCCTGCCAGAAAAGAGGTCAACCTGCAGCACCAAGGAGGAGCAGGCAGTTGGCAGCTAGAGGGCAGTAGGGACTGGAGAGCAGTTCCGGAGATGGTATTTCAGCTTCACATTATCTGGGGGAAGTTTCCATGGCCAGCAGGTAGAGTCGGCGAGTGGCCTCCCTCTGCTCAGGGCGGGCTTTCTAGATACCATTATGGAACAAAAATGAGTGTGTTCACAGCCTTTTCCCCTCCTTTGATCTGCTGAAGATAAGTCTGTGTTTGCTTTTCAGTGGCCCTTTTGCTCCTCCTAAAGGGGTGGTACTCTGGCTAGCAGAGAGGGGAGCTAAGTTCATCTGGAGACAGAGGGACACCCAGAGGGAGGGGGAGGAGAGCAGAAATCACTAAGTTCTACGTGGGGAGAATGTGAACTTGGGGGAGGTCATGTAGCAGAGAGAACTCTTCAGCAGCTGAAGGGTGTAAAGGAATTGGAGAGGGAAGGGAAGAGATGAATGGGCCCCGCTAATGCTTTTTAAAGAAAGTAACTTAGCGAGACCCTGTTAACAATAAAAAGTAAAAAAGGGCTGGGGGTGTAGCTCAGAGGTAGAATGACCCTGGGATCAATCCCCAGCACCTCCCTCACACCCAAAAGGAAGGAAAATAGAGATTTGACTTAGGAATCGACTTTCTCTGTCTCTTTTGATTACTCTGTCCCTTGCACCCAGCACAATGTTTAGCACATAGAAGCCAGGCATGGTGGCACATGCTTGTAATCCCAGTACTTGTGAGGCTGAGACAGGAGTATCGCAGGTTTGCACACAGCCAGCCTCAGCAACTTAACGTGGCCTTTCACAACTTAGTGAGACCTTGTTTCAAATTAAAAAAGGGTCTGGGAGTGTAGCTCAGAGGTAGAATGTCCCTGGATCCAATCCTCAGTACCACAAAAACAAAAAACAATATTTGGCACTTAGAAAGTACTCAGCAAATATTTATTAAATGATTCCTTAAATAGTATTTGTGACTGTTGGAATTGTATCCTTACAAATGATTATCTGCAGCCTGCAGGCCCAGTATTTAGACTCATAGTTTTATGGGTCTGGGAGCATGATCTTTTGACACCCTCTGCCTGGAATGGTGGGGATATTGATGAAGAGGCAGGGGAACCTGTACCAACCACTTTCAGCCTCACAGTCAGATGGCCATGCCCTCCTGTGCAATGCTATTTCAGGACCAAGGACAGCACCCCGGGATGCTCCCCTCACATTTTCTTGCCGCTGGCCCATGCATGTGTGTGAGTTCAGCATCCTGGGCCCCTTGTCTTTCCATTATACCTGCTCTGCCACCCTCCCAACTGGGGTCAATCCAACTACTGCCTTTTATCATTTCTAGACATGGATTGCCAAGTACCGCTGGGGACAGATGACAAAACTAAGCCCTTGGGTGGCACACGATTCCATGATCTTGTCCCAGTTCTGCTCAGTCATCCTAAATGTCCCTCGTCATCACTCTGTAACCAGACCCCATGATGGCTATCTAAACCTGCATCCCTCTAGCCCTTCACACCTCTGCCTTCCCTTTCAGTCCACAGTCACATGGAGGCTTTATTTAAAGATATTGGCTTGGGAACCCTATTCCAGGCCTACTGAATCAGAGTTCTTGATAGTGGATCCTGAAATCTATCTAAGAAGAGTTCCTTATTAAATGCTATTTGTTCTTGCTACCTCCAAAAAAGTCTTCACCCAAGATCCAGAAATCCCTCTTTGAAATGCAACTCTGTTCACATCATTGCCCATTTTTAATTTCAACTTTAATTTTTTTGTGGCACTGGGGATTGAACCCAGGGGCATTCTACATCTAAACTACACCCCCAATTCTATTTTATTTTGAAACAGGGTCTCACTAAGTTGTGGAGGGCCTCCGCTAAGTTGCTGAGGCTGGCCATGAACCTGCGATCTTCCTGTCTTAGCTTTCCAAGTACTGGGAATACAAGTGTGTGCCACCACGCCTGGCTTCGTGGCCTATTTAAAAAAATTTTTTTCTTTGGTGCTGTTCAAGTGCTCTGCCACTGAGCTCCATCCCAGCTCTATGTTGTGGCCTGTTAAAAGTCCCTCATATATATATTTTAAGTCAGGCTTAAGGCACGATACACATGGCTCATCAAAATGGGCAATTTGAAGAGCGTTTAACGAAGGAGATATTTATAGAGGGGTGCCACATACGGGACACGAATGAGGGCCAGGACAGTGCCCCAGTGCTGGCGCAGGGGCCTGGGGGTAAAGGGAGGGAGCAATTTCTTGTCCAGAGAGAGAGGGCTACCTGACCAGACCTATAATGAATGGAGAGAAGAGTCTGATCTGCACAAGTTGCAGGAAAGGGCAGAGGAAAAGAAATACTCCTCCCCATGCTTCCTCCCTCTGAACCCATGCTAGTGCTCCCCATTGGATGAGGGCAAGGGAGCTGTGGTGCAGTCTACAGTGGTCAGCCTTCAGGGCCTGGAGCAGGAGAAGGGAGGAGCCTGTGCCTTAAGGGAGGAGATGCAAATAGAAGCTACCTAGCCTGGTTCCTAGCCAGTACTCCTGGGATGGGCCAAACCCTCCTGCTGGCCATAAAGTCCTCTTCTGCCAGACTTTGTCCTGCGGCTTTGAGCCTTCCCCTGCAGGCTATGCAGATCGCAGGGGGGCCTGGGCATCCCGTGCTGTTTCTTCACTGGTTTCTTTGCTCTGTCATTTCTTCCGCAGCCCCTTGTGTCTAGATGACCCACTCTGCTCTTGTCCATCCACCTACCAATTTCCAACCTTTCTGCAAAACCAAACCCAAGTACTTCTGTTTGGATGTTGCCTGTCTCCCAAAGGTCCATTTATTAAAAGCTTGGTATAAATGGCCCCTAGGTCACTGCGGGCAGGCTCTCGAAGGGGACGATGGGACCTCAGCCCCTTTCCCCTCCAGCTTGCTATTCGAGTGGTTTGTGCTGCTTCTCCACAGGCCAATTGATCACTGACTGGAGCCTCCAAAATATGAACCCAAATGTACCTTTTCTCCTTGTAAGTTTAATTATTTCAGGCATTTTGGAACAGTGATAGAAAGCTAGCACACCAAATGACCCCATCCTGGTGTAGACTTTCCTTGGCCTCCTCACCAAGTAGAACTGGCCACCACTTCCTTTGTACGTCCATCCCCCCGGCACAAATCCATCTGCATTGCAATAGTTAACATATGTGGAGGGCTTGGCACTGAAAGCTTTGCCTGTGCCAACTACTTAATCTTCATAACAACTGTTACCCCATCTTACAGATGAGGGTACTGAGGCACAGTATCCAGGCAACAGTAAAGTTGCACTAGATGACCCTACTAGTAATCAGTGGAGCAGGGATTTGAAGCCAGGCAGCCTAGCTCTAAACTGTGTCAGCGCTCTGCCATAGAGCCTCACGGTGTTGGTGTCACTCAATGACATTTGTTATGCCGGTCTCCCTCTACTGAACCATCAGCTCTCCAAGGACAGGATGGTTTTATTCACTTTTCCCACTGTCCCCTTGTCCTTCCCCATGCTTAGCACAGAGCTCAGCCAAGGAGGGATGTAATAGGTGATGAACGAGAAGCGAAGGAGAAGGAATCTCACAAACACCCCATCTTTACAACTGAGAGGGCTGCAACTCCAAGAAGCTCAGTAACTCGCCCCAAGTCATAGCCTGTGCTATAATTTCAAGGCAGGTTTGCCTGACTACAAAGCCCATCTTTTTTTTTTTAATCATACGATGCTGCTTTCAGGAGGAATACAGAACTTTAGTGTTATACAATTGTCCCCAAACAAAAATATGGCAAGTCACTTCATTTTTAATCAAGGGTCAGATAGCTAGAGATTGATTGTCACTTGTAAGCAAGACCCAAAGCAGAAACTCTACCCAGGAATAATGAGCGAGAGCTGGAAAGTGGGAATGGGGAGAGAGTTCTAGATCAGAACTCCAGTTAACAGCCAAAGAATGGGGCCGTGATAGCCACACTTCTGGAAGCAGAGGCCAGGCATTTGCAGTGAATTGTCTCCATAGCACCTGACCCAATCCTGCACTTTTTGAAGTCTTGGCTTGAGCAGACAGGGGGAGGTCATGATTTAAGGAGTGTATTTTGAGGTGTGGAATGGAGCCTAAGGAAAGCCAGGTCCCGAGAACAGTGCTCTGGGGCTCCCATTCTATAAGGGGCTAAAATATTACTAGAATGTATTGGAAGGAAAGTGCCAGTTAACTGAGTGTTCTATAAGCAACTCTTTCTTTAAAAAGTCTACTTTATTGGTGCATTGTAGTCTCATTTCATAATGTAGTTTAGGGTGATGGGGACATACATGCACACAGCACTTAATGACTAGGGAAAGAGGAATTTGCCTTTCTCAGGGAAGTCTCCTTCCTTCAAGTAAAAACTATTTCAAAAATGCCCATGGCTATTCTTCAAAGAGGGAGAAAGAGTACAGTCACAGATAACCCAGCAAAGGGTTATCTGTCATCAGCAGGTATGGTCAACCCATGTGAAACTGAAACATGTGTGGCATGATAATTATTTGTCTTCATATCTAAATTTTAGACAATCAGGATGCCTGGCTTAGAAAAGCAATGCATGCAATCAGTATCAAAGCCCTTATTTTTAAACATAAAGAGGTATTCATTTCCCCCTCCTTCAACTCCTCCTCATCTTTTCTTCTTTTTTTCCCCCCTGTGGTGCTGGGGATTGAACCATGAACCCAGGGCCTCACACATGCTAGGTAAACACTCTACTTCTGAGTTACACCCCCAGGCTCGCTAGCCTTTTTTTTTTTTTTTTTTTGTACTGGGGATTGAACCCAGGGGTGTTCTATCTCTAAGCTACACTCCTAGCCCTTTTATTTTATTTTTTATTTTGAAATGGGGTCTTGCTAAATTAGCACGTGTTGGTGTCAAACCTGCTGTTCTCCTGTTTTAGCCTCCCAAGCACTGGGATTACAGGTGTGCACCACTGTGTCTGGCTTCATTTTCTTCTTTCTCTTCCTCCTTTTTTTCCTTTCTTTTCTTTTCTTTCATTTTTTTTTTTTTTTTAGTACCAGGGATTGAACCCATGCCAAGGCCAGCCTCGAACCTGAGATCCTCCTGTCTCAGCCTCCCAAGTACTGGGATTACAGGTGTGCACCACCATGCCTGGCTATACACATACATCTTAAACCTGCTTCCTTCCTTTCTACCTCTCTCCTTCTACCCTTCTCTGGTTGTCTTCCTCTATCTCCTCTCTGACACACTGACTCTTGTCTTCCTATTTCTGTCCCCTTTATCTTTCTTCTCTTTCACCCCTTTCTTTCCATTGGTGAGTTAAATATCCCCAGGTGATGGGTGAGTCAGAGAGTACAGCTCTCTTCAGAGCATTGGGAGTCATTCTGTCTGGATGTAGCTCCCAATTCGACCATTTTCTTACCTTGGGCACATGGATGAAACTTTCTCAATTTCTTCATCTATAAAACGGGCATGAGAAGAGATATTGAGGATGCAATGCAATTTTTTTATGTTTGGCTGTTATTCTTATTTGACTTTGAATTTAAATGTTCTTGGATAGTGCCTGTAGTCTCCACATTTCACCTTCCATATTTCCACTACTCTACCCTTATTACCCATTTGGTTATCTGCTTGGTTCCTGTAGGTATTCAAGCTTGTGACCCATACAGACCTAAGCTTAGAAACTCTTCAAAATACCTACCCACAGCCAGGCGTTGGTGGTGCACACCTGTAATTCCAGTAGTTGGGAGGCTGAGACAGGTGGATTGCAGGTTCAAGACCAGCCTTGACAACTTAGTGAGACCCTTTTTCAAAACAAAAGGTAAACAGGGCTAGGGGTGTAGCTTAGAGGTAGAATATCTCTGGGTTCAGTCCAAAGTACACACACACAAAAAAGGAAAAAGAAAAAAACAAAAAACTCTCCCCACATTTTCATTTGTTCCTTTATTCTCCTGTAAATAAACACATTTTTTTCTGAACAGTGACATTTGCTTGTATTACTTTTTGTTATGTTTAATTCCTAGACCCGCAATAAGAGTTTTCTGTTCTTATGTCTCACGTAGTGACAAGGGTTAGGTGAATGTGACTGATGCCATCAGCGGCCCTCCTTGAGCTCTGCCCAGAAGTACCCGCTCAGCCACACGGATGCAGCGTGGGCATTGCTGAAGATCCTGTGTGGCTGCTGAGGAGGCGCCTTACCCCGCCTCCTGTAACGGCTTGGCCTTTCCAGCTGCAGAGTCTCCTCTGCCAGGTGGCACCAGGAACTCTCACCCTTCCCCACCCCTGGCCAGCCTCCACTTCCCGCTCCGGGGAGCACCCACTTCTCCTTGCTCCAGTCTTCATCCTTCCGTGTCCAATTTTCCACCCACAAACTTTGGGCATTCTCTGAGTGTAACTCTTGGTGGTAGTGACACTACCACCAAGCAGTTCTTCGTAGTTTATCTTTAAGTGAACATTCTGGCAAATTCATTTTCTCCCATGTCATTACTTTGATTTTTATGGTCTCACTTAGGGCACTTACCAATATTTATATTATTTTTTCCTTTGGGCAAAGATACTCTGAGTTCCAAAGAACTGACCTACAGACTTGTAAGCGATATGTCTACAGTCGGGTGGAGCTCAGCGAGGCCTGGAGCTGTCAGGAAAGGCTCAAGGTAACTGAACTTGAGTTAGATCTTGAAGGGGGCGTAGAAGGAGGTCAGAAAGGGAGGGATTCCCATGGGAGGGGGAGATACAGAAGCAGATTGATGGGGCAGTGAAGAGGAATGGCGAGAAGAAAACATACTGGGAGAGTTTTTACTACCCAATAAATAGGAACTAACCCATTGATTTAATTCATTTCCCCTTCCCTCCCACGCCCTTTAATGTTTTAAGTCAGGGATGGCAATACTGGGTACATTTGATGATTTTATGCTGTCGCCTACACACTGGAACCATGGCAGGTATCACTAATCATCATGACACTTGTGCTTTTGATGAGTCCAGATGTGACCTAAAAATCCTTCATAATGCAACATCCTAAAGAAATTTAACTAATTGATCAGAGTTGACATGCAATAGGAGATTCATTTGCTATTTGTGTCCTGGGTTTAGTCATCCTGGTGGTTTTTTTTTTTTTTTTACTTTATTTGAGTAAGGAATGATATTGGGGGGAGGGGTGGTGCTGGGGATTGAACTCAGGGCCTCATACATGCTAGACAAGCACTCTACCACTGAGCCTTATCCCCAGCCTGACTCTTTACTTTATTTTTATTTTATTTATTTATTTATTTTTTTGTGGTACTGAGGATTGAACCCAGGGATATTCTACCTCTGAGCTACACCCCCAGCTCTATTTTTTATTCTTTATTTTGAAACAGGGCCTCACTAAGTAGCTGAGGCTAGCTGCGAACCTGTGATCCTTCGGTCTCAGCCTCCCAAAGTACTGGGATTACAGGTGTGTGCCATCATGCCCAGAGACTTTTTACTTTAAATGGAACCACTTTATGAGTAACTTTATTAAGTAAGAAATGTAAATAACCATTTATCACAGCATTAATATAATTGTTCAGCTACATTATGATACTCTTGCTAAAATATGCATTTCATATTTCATAATGATAATATTTAGAAGATGACATTGGTCCATTTACTCATGTTAATTGCTTTATTTCCCCAAATCACAATTTTGCATTGATCCATTTTGCAGAGCTGGGCATTGATTTTCTAAAGAAAAATTTTTAGAATACTAAGCGAGGCAACTATAGTAGTAAGTTCTACTCCTCTCTTATCAAATAGACAATTTACCCCTTGGCAGCATGGTCTACTCAAAATGTTTGCCTCAAAGTCAGCATGATTGCAAGTTCCTGGGCCTTTGTTCTTGTCCTCTGCCTGCCTTCTTCTCTTGGCTTAATTTTTTTTTATTTTTTTATTTTTTTATTTTTTGCGGTACCGGGGATTGAACCCAGGGGCATTTTACCTTCGAGCTACACCCCCAGCCCTATTTTTTATACTTTATTTTGAAACCAGGTCTCATGAAGTTGCGAAGGGCCTCACTAAGTAGCTGAGACTGGCCGCGAACCTGGATCCTCCGGTCTCTGCCTCCCAAGTACTGGGATTACAAGCGTGCGCCACCATGCCTGGCTCTTGGCTTAATTTTTAACTTTCAACAACTGGCACAAGAATCATCTTTCCTGTGAGGTCTTTCCAGAACTTCCACACCCACCATCAGAATTAGTCTGTCTCGCTGGGCATGGTGGCGCACACTTGTAATCCCAGTACTTGGGAGGCTAAGACAGGAGGATTGCAGGTTCGTGGCCAGCCTCAGCAACTTAGTGAGGCCCTGTGCAACTTAGTGAGACCCTGTTTCAAAATAAAGAATAAAAAATAGAGCTGGGGGTGTAGCTCGGAGGTAGAATGTCCCTGGGTTCAATCCCCAGTACCACACACACAAAATAAAGAATTAATCCATCTCTCCTCTGGTATCTGTGGCGCTTTGTTCTTGCACCTTCAGCAGAATGGCTCATTGTGAAGGACATGCCCCTCTCTCCAGCTAGACTCAGAGCCCTTTCAGGGCAGCGGTGCTGCATTCACTGTCTCCTCCCCATCATCGATCACGCTGTAGGAACCAGATGCATCCTTTCTAAGTGACTGCTCTAACGAGACTTTTTTTTTTTTGTAACAGCACTAAATCATTTTATATTACTGGGCTACTAGAATTTTTCATTTTGTGGTGCTGCAGATTGAACCCAGGGCATTCTACCTCTGAGCTACACCCCCAGCCCTATTTTATTTGGAAACAGGGTCTCACTAAGTTGATGCAAACCTCATTGAATTGCTGAAGCTGGCTTCGAACCTGCAATCCTCCTGTCTCAGCCTCCCAAGTACAGGGATTACAGGTGTGTGCCACCATGGCTGGCCCTAGAATTTCCATTCTGTTTGAACATATTACTGTTTATGCTGATTTGCTTGAGAAAGCATAATCTGTATAAATTGGGTGACAAATCCACACACGTGGACTTGGGGAGCCATTCATCTCTGAAGACCGAACCCACAGTTGACTAACCTGCTGCTCTCTGTCTTTTACAATTGCAGCGCCATGCAGCGGAAGCGCTGGGGTCTATTTGTTTCTGGCCAAGCCTACTTTCCTTTGAGTAAAAGGAGGATTTGGATCATATTGCTGGGAACATGCTCGTCATGCGACAAATATGCTGTCATTTCTGTTAGGACGAGAGGTGATACCCTCTTCCTGAGTGAAATGGGAAAGGCAGGGGTCTGGGGAGCCTGCACCATGACCTGGAGCGAGGCAGTGACATTCAGCGTGTGCTGCTGTTCAGAGTTCCCTTCCGCTTGAGCTTCGCCCTTTGCCTCAGTTTTCCTCAAGGGAAATGGGCGGAAGTCAGTGGAATTATCCTGTAATGAAAAGAGCTGTTGCTCATTTCCCGAGTCAAGAGCAGAGCTGAATGCATGAGCTCATTGAAATCTTCCCAGCAGCCCATGAGGAGGGGGCGTTAGGATTCCCACTTTACTGGAGGGGAAATATCAGCTTGGGGAGGCAGAGCGGCATGCTCAAGGCTGACTGCTAGTTAAGTGGAAAAGTCTGAGACTCGAATCCTGGTCTCTCTGACTGTAGAGCTCTGTTGTTTTACCTCCATGCTAAGCTGCCTCTGGGGTAGTTCAGAAGAACCTCATAAAAGAGCTAAAATAAATAAAACAAGGGTGGGGAACATCCTTATTAGAGAGTATTCAGTAGGCATTAATAAAGATAATATGTATTTTCTTGAGAGAATTCTCAGCCTGGTGTAAAACAGGTGCTATAAAAACTATACAATTGGAACCTATTGGATTTTTTTTTTTTTTTTGCGGTACCGGGGATTGAACCCAGGGGCGTTTTACCTCCGAGCTACACCCCCAGCCCTAATTTTTATATTTTATTTTGAAACTGGGTCTCACTAAGTTGCGGAGGGCCTCACTAAGTAGCTGAGGCTGGCTGCGAACCTGCAATCCTCCGGTCTCCACCTCCCAAGTACTGGGATTACAAGCGTGCACCACCACACCTGGCCCTATTGGATTTTTTTGAATCCTGTTGAGATCTTTCGAATCCAGTTACACCTGTGTCTCTCCAGTGCATCACAGCGCATGGTCAGAGGCCAAAGGCTTTTTAGGGCTGGAGAGGCCGATGTGAACTAAACGTTCGAGGGTCATGCTGCCTTTTCTGAACTGTACATTGTTGTCTTTTTTCCTACCAGTAGGTGGAAATAGAACTGAATCTTTCAGCACTTGCTCTTTCAGTTTAATCCTGGCAAGATCCCTTTTATTTCTGCCTTGAAGGGAAAAAAAAAAAAGGAAGAAGAAACAAAAATCCGCAAGAGAAATTCAGAGTATACAGTAGAGGACTGCAGTTAGACTGGAATACTTCCAGTCTGATGCTCAGATCACGGTCTGAGCCTCTTAGAGGCCAGGGTGCTGGACGTAGCCTCTGGCAGCTGTGGTGTCCTGCGGGCTCTGCTGGATACAACCTGAGTGGGGGCTTTATCCTGACCTGACAACATGTCCTTTTTCAAGACTTTTCCCTTCCGTTTTAAACCTTTGACCTTACTGTCAAATTACATATCATGTTTATTTTCAGAAGCCATATTTATGTAATAAAAATATAGCAAATGGAGACTATATAAATGAGTAAAGTAGAAGAGGAATGCCAGCCCCTCATGGTCCCCCTACCTTCCCACTGCATCCATGAATAATTTTTTGCATAGCTATTTTGATTTTTTGTATGCATATGTGAGGATTGTATATATGTCCATTTAAATAAAATTGGCATCAGGTGGTATATACTATTTTGTATCTTGCTTTTAATACTTACCAATGTATCAGGGTTGTCCATGAATGTGATTAGCTCTAATAGTTCTCAACTGGGGCAATTTAGTCCCCCAAATGTCTGGAGACATTTTTGGTTGTCATCACTGGGTGGGGGATGGATGCTCCTGGCATCTAACTGATGAGGCCAGAGATGTTGCTGGACTACTTGTAAGGCACAGCAGAGTCCCCACAACAAAGACTTACCCGGCCCCTAATGTCCAATGCTGAGGTTGGGAAGCTCTTTGCCAGGCAGCCCCATGCTTTGCAAGGGGTGCACAGTATTCTACAGTGCAAATTTTGCGCTCTGTATTAATCTTTTCTTACTGGCACTGATTCAAGGTTGTCTCCAGCTCCACGCCATTAAAACCAGTGTCACAGTGAGCACTGTTTACATCTTTGTGCACTTTGAGATTTTACCTCTGCAAGATAAAGAGAAAAGCAAAATGTCTCTGTATAAGGAACTTGTTTTATACCCCCAATCCCTGATCCACAGCTCGGAAAAGCAAAAGACATAGAAACAAAGGTTTTGTTTTTGAAGTTTACAACAAACTTGAAAGAAGGTTTTGGTGGTAAAACTCACTGGAACCGGAATGAAGCCGGTTAGTCTTTATTCCACTTAATGTGAATATTTAGACATTTGGTTGCAGGAATGTTAATGTGTTTGATTATGAGATGCTGTTTCAATCAGTCATGGAGGTGATACACAATGTATGGTATTGTATGCCTCGTTGATTTTTTAAAAAATCTGGTAATGGTGGTGCACGCTTGTAATCCCAGTACTTGGGAGGCTGAGACAGGAGGATCGCAGGTTCGCGACCAGCCTCAGTTACTTAGTGAGGCTCTCAGCAACTTAGTGAGACCCTGTTTCAAAATAAAGAGTAAAAAATAGGGCTGGGGGTGTAGCTCGGAGGTAGAATGCCCCTGGGTTCAATCCCCAGTACTGCAAAAAAAAAAAAATCTGGTAAAATTGAATCCCAGTGGGGTTTTTTTCTAGTTTTTTGATAAAACATTGCCATGTGAAAAATCTATTTGTATTAGCAGTGTTCCCCTCAGGAATTTAATAGTGTAGTGATGTGCTGCACTTGCACCCAGAACCCTCCTGTGTTGGAATGAGCAGATACTGGCAACTTCAGTGATTTTATTTTCAGCACCTAAAACCCTTATAAAGGTGTGTTTAAACCTATCCCAAAATTGTACATGTTTTCAGGTCATTATCCTTGCCAATAATTTGTGCTTTTCCATGCACATTAGCCCCTCAGAACATATGAAGCAGGGCTCTGAGAAGCACTTTTTGCTTATTATTTAAAATATTGGCAATGGCCACTGTATATTGAGTGCTTCCTGTGTTTCATACTTAAAAAACATCCCCAAATCTGACCTTCGCAGTGACACCTCTGGGAAGTAGACTTTTTAAATTTTTTAAAAATACATAAGAGGCTACATATTATATCAAAATATTTTGCCATATAAGGACTTAATAAAAAGAAAAAAGTTTAAAAATTGGAACATTTCATTCTTTAAAACATCTGAAATCTGAAAAACCATTTAAAGGTCATAAATGACTAAAACCAATAAATGCATTTAATTTTTTTTTTTTTTTTGCGGTACCAGGGATTGAACGCAGAGGCGTTCTACCTCCGCGCTACACCCCCGGCCCTATTTTTTTTTATACTTTATTTTGAAACCGGGTCTCACGATGTTGCGGAGGGCCTCACTAGGTAGAGAGAGAGAGAGAGAGACAGAGAGAGAGAGAGAGAGCTGAGGCTGGCCGCGAACCCGGATCCTCCGGTCTCTGCCTCCCAAAGTACTGGGATTACAAGCGTGCGCCACCACACCTGGCTTAATGCATTTAATTTGTATTTGATTTTTTCATATTAAATATTTCTAAATCACTTTAATTTTTTTGTTTTGGATGTCGTAAATATATTTAAATTTTTTATCTTTTGCAATAGAATTTTTAAAATGAGTGCATTGTAATTATACATCCTAGTGAGGTTCAGAGTGATAGAAAAATACATGCTCTCTGCACTTGTTATGTGTTTCACTCCGGGTCCCTTTTTATCCTCATTTATCTTAGGGGAATAGGATTCA
>PVJS01025602.1:0-27723 GCA_004027185.1 Glis glis
CTCTCTCTCTCTCTCTCTCTCTCTCTCTCTACCTAGTGAGGCCCTCCGCAACTTTGTGAGACCCGGTTTCAAAATAAAGTATAAAAAATAGGGCCGGGGGTGTAGCGCGGAGGTAGAACGCCCCTGGGTTCAATCCCCAGTACCACAAAAACAAACAAACAAACAAACAAACAAAAACATGTAACTGGTATTACCATATCAAAAAAGGGCTATTAAAGTATAATATTCTCTGCATTAGGGAGGTTTATAACCCTAATATCTCCCCTATGATGCTTTTATTTTTTTTCTCTTTTTTTTTGGTACCAGGGATTGAACCCAGGGGCATTCTGCCTCCGAGCTACACCCCCAGCCTATTTTTATTTTTTATTTTGAAACAGGGTCTCACTAAGTTGCAGAGGGCCCCACTAATTAGCTGAGGCTGGCAGCGAACTCGGATCCTCTGGTCTCAGCCTCCAAAGTACGGGGATTACAAGCGTGCGCCACCACACCCGGCTCCCTATGATTTTTTAAACTTACAATTTCTTAATTATCATGAAGGTAAATATCTGACTAGAAAATGCCTACGTGGTGACAAATTCCAAATGAGTGGGCTCTAAATTGAACTCAAGAGACAAGCTACGTAGAGTTAATTTTGGTTATCAATAAAATATTTTTCTAATTATATCAATTTGTATAAAGCTTTGCAATTTGTAAAAGCTTCTGAAACAGCCAAGCAAACCTAGTGATTTACTTCTTTATACCTTTTTTGTTTTTTTCAAAAACATATTTTGATCCTACCAAATTGCATTACGAGTATCTTGAATTAGTGTGCACACTACACTGCTGGGTCTTTATGTGCTATAGTCAACGTCCTTTTCTCATAGTTTCAGATATTTTAACAGGTTTAACAAAAGATATCAAAGCCTGCTAAACTGGGTGAAAGGTTGAAAAACAGAAAACTAAACAAAACAAAAAAGCAAAACAAAACAAAGCCTGTTGGTTGCTGTAGAATTCTCAGATTTTATTCCTGTCCAGTTTTTCACTTTTTAAACTATCTCTCAGATTTCTCAACTACGAAGTCTTAGTGATCATTTATATAGTCAATCAGTGGAGTTTGGAACAATACATACTCTTTCCTATCGAAAGGTAGATTCTCACTAGGTTTCAGCGTATTTTTATTTCAAAGTTGGTGATACCAAAGTTAAGAGTCAGATGACAGTGATATACTAGAAGTATGATTTTTGGCATGGTACTTAAGCTTCCCAAGTCTCAGACTTATCATATAGGTATAATCAAATGGTTTAATAATTCTTATTGTGCAGGCCTACTGTAAATAAAAAATATGAGAGGTGATTCCCCGTACCTGGCCCAAGTTATTTTTAAAACTACCCTTCATGTTGAGTATACAATATCAAAAATATCTAATTTATTTCTGCCATAACATAATTTTTAAAACTATTGGGCTTTGGTTATTTTAATGGCATTGTTAGTATTTTTCTTAATTTTTCACATTGAGTGCTCTTAAGGAAGGAGTAGGGAAGGGAGCAATGAGAGACAGAGGGAGATAAATGAGGCCGTTTCCTAGGACTAGTCACTAAGGAGGAATTCCTTACCTAAATCTGGCTTGTTCAATAGGAAGAGAAAGACATTCCTTTCCATGTCGATCATGAATCCTTAAAAAACAGACTTTGCACCGTATCAGTCAACTTCAAAAAAGAATTCCTTGTTTTCCATAAGAACTGATCTTAGTAATGATAACTAACACTAATTGGGCTTGTACCTAGAGAGTACGTAGAATATTCCAGGTGCCAAACTAAGCATTTTACTGGCGCAGTTTCATTTAATCCTCTTTACTCGCCCCATTTATTACTTACTTTGACTCTGCAGATGAAAACATTAAGGTTAAGTCATTTTCCCAGGGCCTTGCAGTTAAGTAGCAGACCTGGGATTGAAGCCCAGATCTGTCTGAATAAAGGACTCTATGCTCATCACCTTTGCATTGTCATAGTTCAGAAGTAAGTTTCCCTCAGCCCCATGGCATTTATGCAATGATCAGGAGCACTGGGTTGGTAAAGAGCTCTGATTTTCTTTTTTTTTTTGGGGGGGTACTGGGGTACTGAGGTATACCCTCAGTCCTCCCCTTTTTATTTTTAGTTTCAAAAGAAGATTTCACAGGGTTGCTGAGGGTCTCACTAAGTTGCTAAGGCTGGCCTCAAATCTGAAATCTTCCTGCCTCAGCCTCCCAAGTACTGGAATTACAGGCGGGTGCCACCACAGCCAGCTAGAGCTCAGATATTTTGAAGTCCAGTTGTTTTTAGAAGGCAGGGGAATGGTAGTATAGTACTGAAGAACAGATTATTTTTATTTTAAGAATAAAATAAGTTAGCCAGTCACAGAAGGTGAAGGGTCATATGTTTTCTCTCATATGCAGAAGCTAGAGAGTAATCAGGATACAAAAGGGATTTTAGACAAAGGAGGAGAAACCCCAATGGAGCGAGAGGTGGTCTAGGAGTGGGAATGGGGGGAGGGAGAGGGAGGATCAATGAAGGAATCACTTCCACTGACATTATGTACATACGTGAGAATACCAATGTCAATCTCAATATCATGTATGGGGAAGGGGACAGTGGGGAGGGATTTGGGGAGAAGCTCACCAAATTTTGTGTGCATGTATGTCCCTATCACTATGAACAATATTATGATGTGAGACTATAAGACCATAATGCACCAATAAAAGTACTAAAAAATAAATAAAAACCAACCAACAATACAAAAAAACTACATGAGTGATGTTTTTGAATTGTTAGTTCTGGTTCTTTGAGTAAACAGAATGTTTCTGGGATGTTAAAAATAAATATCCTAGAAATAGGTTTATTTCAATTAGTTCACACATTGCAGTATTTAAAAAATGGTTTTTAGCCGGGCGTGGTGGCACATGCTTGTAATCCCAGTACTTGGGAGGCTGAGACTGGAGGATCCAGGTTCGCGGCCAACCTCTGCAACTTAGTGAGACCCTGTTTCAAAATAAAGAATAAAAAATAGGGTTGGGGTGTAGCTCAGAGGTAGAATGCCTCTGGGTTCAATCCCCAGACTGCAAAAAAAAAACTATATGGTTTCAGAGAGCAAATCAGATACAAGTTTTTCTCTCACCTCTTACTAAAACCTAGTATACTGTACATCATTGTCTATCTTGGATTGCAGGTTTTCAAAATATTTATTGTTCTACATATGTCTTACAAGAATAATTACACTTACCACTTCAAGCAACACTGAAGCATTCTATGTTTGTGAAGAATTTTGTTTGTTTGACTCCTTTTAAATAAACTAAAGAGAAAATACAAAGAAAACAAGCCTCTTGAAGTGCCTTTACACATTTATTCTATTGTTTTTAATTTTTTAATTATTTTATTTTTTGAAGTTTAAACTTGAGTGAGAATAATAAAACATGGAAGGAAAAGTCCTTTCCAAACATATTTGGTTAAAATTTCTTTTAGAATACAAGTACCGACTGACCATAATTGTTAATTAAACATACATCAAAATCCACATTTTAAATCTCTAGAAACAACCCTAATTATTTACCTCTTGAAAATAATTACTGAAATAGTTTTTGGAATTAAGTAGTTGATAGAATTTCCTAATAAAGAATTTCAGACTTCTCCATCCACCAAGAGCTGACAGGTCCTGGAGAAGAATGAGGCGCTTACAGAAGTGCCAACTAGATGTTCTTGTAAGATACACATTCCCAGGATCCACTAACAGCAGCAAACAGTCAAGAGCAGGCTATTTGCACATTATGTTCTGGCAGTGATTCTTGGCCGCCAAAGACGATCACATGGGAACAGGTGCCTTTGCCGAAGAATTCTCTGAAGCATAGAGGATTCATTGAAGAAAAGCAGATGCCCAACTGTAGCACCAGGCATAGCAAAACATACATAAACAGAGACTTTTACACCAAATAAACAGAGTTATATTTTTCATGATCTTGCCAGTCATTATTAAATATACAAATTACTCAGGGCCAAGAAAAATCTCAAGTCCTACCATCCACTGGTTTCTACTGTGAGAGCTTATCTGTAAGAGCTCCAAGTCAATCATTTAGATTTAAAGTCCACGACAATGTGCTTTGGGTAACATAGCTTTTTGGATAAGTCTTGCCTTAAATTCCATGCCATGAAAGGTTAGATCCACTAAAAGATAAGCTCCATGAGGTCAGAGCTATTTTTGTTTTTTGTGGTACTAGGAATTGAACCAAGAGGTCCTCTATCACTGGCTACATCCCCAGCCCCCTTTTTAACTTTTATTTTGAGACAGCTTCTTGTTAAGTTGCCAAGGTCAGCCTCAAACTTGTGATGCTACTGCCTCAGCCTACCTAGTCACTGGGATTACAGGTGTGCACCACCATGCCCAGATTGTTTTATTTTAACTGTTTTAAGTAACTGGTGTCATCCCAGGCCCTAAGGTACTCCTCACTTAGGTATTTAACAAATAATTTGGGATTAAGAAAAGAAAGAATGATAGCAGTTCCCAAATATATTTAGGCTATCATAAGAATAAGATACAGAATGTAATAAAATGTAGGTCTTTTTAAGGCAACTACTTGGTCTTAAAGCCATAGGCACAGAAATATGTCCTTGATTGACTTCCTTCGCAATATTATACCCAAATCTGGTCTTATCTAAATAGCAGGCTGTTGACCCTGAGCATTTTACTCTAATATCCATGTACTTGTTAACACCATGGTCAATGAAAATAGAGAGGAAAATTGCAAAATGCCTAAATAATTCACCACAGGAAACAAAAAAAATCTCTCCTCTAACTCGGCCCATCACTTAATCATATAACATCATTCAAACCAGGAGCATCTCGCGTCACAACTCATGTGCCCACGTGTCCCCTGCTATGTTCAGGGTAGTCTGGAATGAGATGTGAGGTTCTTGATTACTTCCCTTCTGTAGTCCCCCTGTGGTAGTACCTGCTGATCCCTCTACTGCTAGAACTTTCAGAGAACTTCTATAGAATTTGACAAGGACACAAGAAACATTTGAGTTTTCCCAGGATTTGGGGCTGAGATTCTTATTTCTTAGAGCCAGTCATTGGTTCAGATGTGATTTTCTCCAGGAGCCTTCCCTGATTCTAGAATGGTCACGTCATCTACCTCTCTGTTCCCATTATGCCTTGAGCTTCTCTCAGAGCATCTGTGTTAGTCAGGTTCTCAAAAGTGACAGAACCAAGAGGATGTGTATATGAATATGTAAGAGGGAACTTATTGGGGAATTGGCTCCTGTGACTGTGGTATCTGAGAGATCCACAAGCCATTTGCAGGCTGAAGGCCCTGGGATACCAGTAGTGTGTCTCAGTCCTCGTCAAAGGCCTCTGAACCAGAGAAGCCACTGGTTTATGTCCTGGAGTCCAAGGCTGGAAAGCCTGGAGTTCTGATGATGAAGCAGAAAAAAGTCTATCCTCTTTCTCAGAGCAGAGACCAATTCACCTTCTCTCTGAGCCCCTGGCCCAGTAGATGGTGTCCACCCACACTGAGGACAACCTTTCCCAAGTAGTCTACTCAGTCTCACAAGCTATTTTCCTCTGGAAACAACCTCATAGACACACCCAAAATAGTGCTCTACCAAGTTTCTAGATATTTCCTAATACAGTGGACACCTAAAATTAGCCATCACGGCACCAAATTTGTAATGAAATGATCGGTGTATAGCTGTTTCTTTTACTCAGCTCTGCTCTAAGCTTCTTAAGGGATCATGTCCTACACCTCCTTAGCATTTGTCACAGTGGGTGGCACAGCAGCTAGAATATAATAGTGCTCAATCAGTGTTCACTCAACTCCCTGCTCCTCTGAACGTCTATATAGAGAAGATGGAATGCCGTTTCTAGAAATGTTCCTCTAATATGTTAACAGGCACTTCTTGCAAACAGTGGTTCAATATTCCATTTCACCAAGGATATAATTCTTGCATTAAATAACTCTTCTCCACAATTTTAGGATGCACCTAAGAACTGGTGAGAACTTGGTTCCAGGTTTCTGAAATCCACATAGAATGAGCTTAAGACAAATGAGAAATTTCTTACAAAGTACTAACATGTTTCATAGAGCCTATAGATAGGAATGAGGCTATACTTTGACAACATGTGCAACAAGGGCTCAAACTCTGCTGGGAAACTTGTGTTTCATCTCTGTTCTTTGCTGAACAGTTACTTGAAGCTTCTTTTTCTCACTGCTGGCTAGTTTCCTTTGTTTTTCTGCTCCAGATGAAACATGATTGTCAATAGCTTCAAAGTGCACATTTTTATACTCCAATTGCCAAAAGAATACTGATTTCCAGTTCCCAGCTCCCCTAGGAATGACCCTGATTGGCTCAACTTCATTGAGTACTCACCTTGGACAAGTGGAAAACTGAGGTGGAGTTCAAAGACAGAGTCAGGGTATTGGGCAGACAGTCCCATACGTGCCCATCACACTTCCAAATACTTTAGTTTCTAAAGAAAATGTATGATTCAAATGAACTATTTAAATGCATTAATGAGGGGCTGGGCGTGGTGGCACACGCTTGTAATCCTAGTACTTTGGTAGGTGGAGACCGGAGAATCCGGGTTCGCGGCCAGCCTCAGCTCGCGCACGCGCCCGCGCCCGCGTTCTCTCTCCCTCTCTCTCTCTCTCTCTCTCTCTCTCTCTCTCTCTCTCTCCCCCTGTCTCTCTCTCTCCCTGCTCTCTCTCTCTCTCCTTAGTGAGGCCCTCCGCAACTTCGTGAGACCCGGTTTCAAAATAAAGTATAAAATCATAGGGCCGGGGGCGTAGCGCGGAGGTAGAACGCCCCTGAGTTCAATCCCTGGTACCGCAAAAAAAAAAAAAATGCATTAATGAATAGTTTCTATAAACTTTTCTAAAGCAATGTCCAAATGTATTCTTATTAATAGTTCATGCTACCAATAGAAAATTCCCAAGTAAAAATGTTTGCTTTGTTTTAAAAATAAATTTATTTTATTATATGATAACATTTGCATGGTTTACATAAACAAAGTCATTTAATATATGCAAAGACAATTATAAAACACACTTTGGAAAAATATGCAGTTCCTTTTAATTATTTCTTGACATCAGAGTTTCAAGACACACCTTTAAAATTTTAGGATCGAAACAAAATTCCCAAGCCTTCGCTTGAGAGATTTCATTGGTCAGCCAACCTCAGTTCAGTAAAGAAGAAACATTTATGGCATTATTTTGTGTTTCTAAATGCTATGATGGGCATTTTCTCAAGTCCTTTTATAGTATCAAAGAAGACTGAGGAAGAGAGAAGACATAAATGAGCCCAAAGGAGACTTGAAAACACAGCCCATATAACATGAATCAATTGGATATAATCATGTTTCAAGAATAACCATTGAGTCAGAAGAAAAAAATCCACTGTGAATATTGTCAGTTGTTTGACTCTGCTCTCATTGATAGGTGAGCTGTTTCTGTATTATATATAAGAACCGTCCCAGCCTCACTCAAAACACTGTATGTGATAGAAGGAGATATACAATTTTAGCTTTTGTCTGAATTATCCACTTTACCTTGGCTTTGGAATCTATATTTGTAAAGTAAAATTTACAAAGATTCTGTGAAAGAAGCTGTTTGGCTGACAAACAGTGCAGCAATTTGGCCTTCTCCCATTGGTACACCTAATCAGTGTGGAAAGTTTTATATCCTATGGAATATTTGCTAACTGTAGATGTCACTTTTTCAGGTTTAATGCAGACTTTACAAAGTACACCATGGAGCTGAAGGGCCACTTGGAAAGATGGTTGAAGTAATAGATTCTACCTTCATGATTTTGCTGCACCAAAATTCACCTGAGAGCAATCATACATGCTATCGTTCAAAAGAACCTAAAATGAGGATATGGTCACAACCCCTTCCTGAGGTCTGCACTGACATTAACAGCCTCTTTCAGTACTATTGTTTATATTTTATTGAGTATAAATACTTTGCCAGAGCTGAAAGAATGCCAGGCATTTACTTTCCCATTTCTATTCATTGCCCTATGGGACAAATCTGTTTGCTTTAGTAATGTAAGAATTTTCTCATGTCACTGAGACTTTATAAAGGAACAAAGAAACATAATAAAAGTCAATTCTACAAAAGGTATGATGGTAACATCAATATCAGCTAGGACTATGCATTCTGTGTTCCTGCAGAAAAATGTCCTTAACATCTCAGGATAATAGCAAAACACTGTTCAATATGAAATCTTCAGTTATATGACAAAAATGATAGTTAAGAGCACCAACTTCAAATTTGGGTCAATCTTGGTTCTAATTCCAGCTCCACCAATTCCTAACTCTCTAAACACAGGGTGGATTATTCAATTTCTTTGGGCCTCTTTCTGTATCTAGGAAATAAAGATCATAAATAATATGTATCTCACAGATTGTTGAAAGGATTAAATGAAATAATATATTTCAAACTCTTAAGCACATGTTAAGTGTGTGAAAATGATAGCTTTACTGATTAAATTCCTATGACCTAATTTTTTCCTACTCTTTTGTTGGATTAGTAATCCAGGTGACAAAGCGTTGTGGGAGTGTATTGAAATATCCCTTCTTATTGTTGCTACCTAACCAGATGCTTTTTTCCCAACCACTAAACTATAATAAAATTATTATTATTAAAAACAATAATAAAAAACACAAACTAGAGTTACAAATAAAAATTAAATACAGTATTTAAAAAGTCATTTCTACTAGCTGCTTTCCTGAGTCATGTTCTGTCCATTTTCCAAGAAGCAAGGCATTTTGTAGCTTGCCACTAGCTTGGAGGTACCTTCATAACCTGTGAGAATGAAGAAAAAAGAGCAGCCATTTAAAGAAATGTACTGTGTAATAATAATAATAATAATAATAATGATAATGATAAATCCAGTGCTAGCATTTGTATTTTCAGTAGTGTCGTTCTTGTAATAAATTAGGAGAGCTATATTTCTCAATGAGCATTTATTATACCCCATTAAACGGCTGTGATGTTTGGGTAAGGAGATTCTTTGTACATCAGAGAGAGCTGTGAACAGCTCTCTCGTGCTAGATGTGAACAAGAAAGTGTGTGGCCTGATTGTTATCTAGAGGAACTAACCAACGATGAAGCCAACTCTGAACTGTGAGCAGGAGAGAAAAAAATCTGTTTCCTAAGTATGAGTCCCTAGTTTGACAAGTGTGAAGCCCAGCTTACCTCTGGGCTGCCATTGGTGTGAGCTAATAGTTTTAAGCCAGTTTGAGTTGGATTTAATGTTATTACAACCATCATCATCCTGCTGGATTCTGCTAGTTCTGCTCTGTGTCCCCCTTGCAGCCCCCTTGCAGCCTTTATCTGTCCTGCTCTTTCTCCAGGAGGCTGACCGGTATAGATCACCTCACAGAACTCCATTGCCCTCTGGATTCTGGTTGGGTTTAGCTAGTGGGAGGCACCTGCTGAAGATCCAAAGGCAGGGAAAAGCCTGGGGTATTTTATTCACTGCTTCCTCCCTCCACCCTTGTTTAGGCTCCAGCAGTGGCTTTCGCACCACAGCTGCAGCTCCCGCCTGGGGGGCTCTCCTCCAGCATGCCTCTGCGTGTGTGCATGCTGACCACAGCCCACCAGGCACAGCAAGGTGCAGCTCCCTGCCATTGCTGGACTCAGGAGCCTCCACACTCCTCCAGGGCTCCCTTAAATCTGCCCTGACCTTCCCCTCAACAAAGACTCTGTGGGATCATTGGAAAGGATTTGCGATTCCTGCTGGGATCCTGACTGATACAACATCTGAAGAGCTTAGAACAGTGCCTAGCAGATGGTGAATGCACAATGAATGTAAATTAAAATATCTCTTCCTTATGCCCAAAAATAAGGAAGAAAAAAAAAAGAAAATAACCACCACAATCGTGTGGAATTAGAATGCCTGTCTCTGTGGTAACAAGAAAGATATGACAAAGCCGGGCATGGTGGCACATACTTGTAATCCCAGTACTTGGGAGGCTGAGACCAGAGGATCCGGGTTCACGGACAGCCTCAGCTACTTAGTGAGGCCCTCCTCAACTTAGTGAGACCCTGTTTCAAAGATAAAGAATAAAAAATAGGGCTGGGGGTGTAGCTCAGAGGTAGAATGCCTCTGGGTTCAATCCCCAGCACTGCAAAAAAAATAGAAAGAAAGAAAGAAAGAAAGAAAGAAAGAAAGAAAGAAAGAAAAAAGCATTTTACTTGGCTTCGGGTTCTAAGGGGGAAAATCAGTTTAATATTAGGTTTAATATTAGGTTTAATATCAGGTAATATTAGGTTTGGAAGCACGATCAAATGCCAATCACTGATTTGTAGATATAATTAAGTCCCATCTCACCACTTAAAAAGTCAACTGAATAGTTTCCCATCTATCAAATTCATCACACTTACTATTAAGCAATATTAGTCTCTTGAATATCTTCATTTATAGGAGTTATATCTTTACCGAGAGTTTCCATTTCTTCTTCTTTTTTCCTTCTTTTTCGATGTTTCCGACGAGGACTTAGAAAATAACATTTGGAAATTAGTATGGACCTGTTAGTCTACGCAAATACAAAATTATCCAACAAGAGCCTATGATCTTATGTCTAGACTGTTAAAAATGTGTACATTTCTTTTTTTTCTTAAGTAGCTTGGGTTCCCTTTTAACCCATCTCTTTTTCTAGGCTCAGATGATAGCTACAATAAGTTACAGTGTGGGAAGAGTATAGTTATCTAAATAGGAAGAGTATGGTGCCTGATTAATGATGGAGATTGGGTAGCACAAGAAAAATTTTCAGGCAAATTAGAACAATGAGCATTATTTAGTGTATAAAGAAGAAACAGTAGAAGTTGGGAATAGACATAAGAAAACCAAGGGTGAGACGATAGTCTCTGGATATATTAAGCTCCTAGACACATTGATTAAAAAGTTGGTTAAATATTCTAGACTATAGTCCAATTTCCTGGAAGTGCCATTCAAAGTTAATGTAACAATATATGCTGTTTCCAAGGTCGGCCTAACTCTCTGCCCCAAACCTGGCACCATAAATATTCCTTCCTACCATAAAATATGTTAGCTCAAAAATATTTTCAATTTTAAAGTAGAAGGAATCCTATAGATTAACTGGTTTAATATTTTTGTTTTATAGAAATTAAAATTAAAGTTCAAAAAGGTAAAAATTTTTTCCAAAGTCTCCAAAATACATAATGTCAGAGCTTGGGGGGAAAAAATCAAGACTCCATCTCTCCTCTGTTTTCTCCCAAGAACGTTTTGGAGAAAGGGAGCATGAGTTGCCCTCTTTTGGTGTGGATCACACTGCAGAAAATGCAGTAGTGGAGGAAGATGGGTGAGCGCCTCAAGACAAGAAGACAGCACTTTTTAGCACCTTACCCGGTAGTTCTGCTGTGATTTAAAAAAAAAAAAAGTGGTAGGTTTCAAAAGAAATTAACTTAATTAAGAATTGTACCAAGCCACTCTGCCTCAAAGAAAAAGCAAGGTGTTTCTTGATTCCCAACATTATGTTATATAATGAAAAGTAAATGACAGGGAAAACAGTGTAATCATCACTTACACATATAATTAATTGCCTTAAAAATATTTTTGTTTGTTTACATTTTTCAATGTTATCGTGTCATGATACAGTTTTAGAAAATGAAAGTTCTTATTTAGTCTACTAACAAACACAAAATGTACCTGATTTTAGGACTAAATGGTTATTTTGTTTTGTTTTTAACTGAAAAATATAAACAAATTTTGGTTTAAAATTATAATAGTTGTTTTCAGTAAAAATGATAAAATTATGTATTATGGGTTTTGCTATAAATAAATACTTTAATATCAATGATGTCAACCCTCAAAATATAGATTTACTCCAACCAAAGCAAAAGGTAAAGAGAGGGTAGGAAAGAAGGAGGGAAAGAAGGAAGAAAAGAAAAGGAAGCAATGAGCAAGATACAATTTCTCAGATTTACTGAAAACTAAGTTTAAAAATACTTACTGACAGCATGTGCAGACCCCAATGACCAAAATGATAAAAATGACCATGACTGCTATCAAGCAGATCACCAGAATCTGTCCTCTATCTCCTCTCAGGTAAATCAAGTCAACTCGCTCGCACCTGGCCCCCGTGTAGCCTTCATCGCAGCTGTGAAAATAAGACGAGAAGAGGGCAGCAGGTGAAAAAACAAGATGTGGGAATCTCCATTTCTTTTTTGAAGAAATTGCCATTGTTTCCATTACTTGAAGTTAATAACGAACACAGTTCCTTAAAAAAAAAAGTAAAAAGCTGTCCTCCAGTACTTTAATGAGTAATTTCATTCTCTTTGCTTTGCTGAAACCCTGTCATCACTTCAACATGATTAGTATGTCTAACATATATAAAAACAAGGATAATGACAATTTATTAAAATTTGTTTTGAAGTTTTAATCTCTGAGTTTGAAGAGGAGGGGATGATAAAATTCCCTCCACAACATTCACAATGCTTAAAAAAAAACCCATGACAAGGAATTCGAAAATCCCCAGGATTTCCCATTTCATTGTAGGGCAATGTGAACAACTTCAGGGTGCACATTTATAAATTATTTTTAAATTATATTGTTTCCTATAATCAAACTTGGTAATGAGTGTGAAAGTTCATAATCCAGTGTCCAAAAATAGGAAGTTCCATAAATGTTGGCTCTATAAAATTTCCCTCTCTCCTCATACATTCCACCCCTTGGTTCCAGTTCTACCGCTTAGGAGGTCACAGGCTGGACAATGTTCTCCTATTGCTCTTGCTTTCACCACCGCCTCCCCAGCCGCATTCCCTCAGAATGAAAGGAGTCCTGTTCCCTCCAGTTCCTTCCTCTGGTTCTCTAAGGCCTCATTTCCAGATCTGTTCATCATTCCCTCCACACCCCTAGGAACCCCCCCCCCCCTTTATTCCATGGCCCTCTTAAAGTGAATAACCGGTGTCAACTAGCTCTGTACATGGGGCCATCAGCTCCCTTGACTTGCTCAATATAATCTTGGGATCCACCTCAGCTCAACAGATGCCCTAATTCTGCTGCTAACATTGTGAATCTGTCTGACCAAGCTGGGACTAGCTGAGCTAACGGCTCAGGGATTTATAGACTACCCATAGAATTCTCTGAATGGTGTCAGGGGCTTACAAGGTACATAAAAATTATAGGACATTTAAACCAAATTGATCTGTTGTAACATCAACATTTGCATTAATAAATATTTTCCCTTTATTCTCTTCAGATGCATTCAAACACAAAAAATACCAGTCATACACATAATTATTTAAATGTCAAAAAGGTTAAATTCTGCACCTTGAAAAGATTTCTGGGCAAACTAATTTTTCTTTAAGAAAGGATTTATTGTCAGGCTGTACTATAGCTCAGTCTTGACAAAACCCAAGGCAGTTAATTCCCACAAAGCCTATACTTCTCAAGAAAGGAGATCCCTTAATGCCAATATTGTAGCTGATACAAGGTTCAAAATAAACAAGCTCAGTAACAACCATCAATTGGAAGGTGAACTGCAAGGCAAGGAAAAGAGAAAATCACCGAATGCCACCTATTGCTAAAGGTCCCTAGGATAAATGAGAGAGAATTGCTTCCTGTGAGATGGGTAGGTATCTTTGTTCCAAGATCAAAATATGGGGAGAGAGCTTAGAAATATCTTGAAATATCAAAAATCTGTTTCACATAGAACTGAAATTGTGGGGTGGTCACTTGTAATAATTGTATGTGGAAGAAAAAATTTTTAAAGAGTTTCATTTAGAATGTAATTAAAGCCGGGCGTAGTGGCGCACGCTTGTAATCCCAGTACTTTGGGAGGCAGAGACCAGAGGATCTGGGTTCACGGCCAGCCTCAGCTCTCTCGCTCTCTCTCTCCCTGTCTCTCTCTCTCTCTCTCTCTCTCTCTCTCTCTCTCTCTTTCTCTCCTTACTGAGGGCCTCCACAACTTCGTGAGACCCGGTTTCAAAACAAAGTATAAAAAATAGGGCCGGGGGCGTAGCGTGGAGGTAGAACGCCCCTGCGTTCAACCCCCGGTACCGCAAAAAAAAAAAAAAAGAATGTAATTAAACCATACAACACATATAGTCTCTTCCAATTAGCTTAAATATTTCTTTAACAGATTTACTATGTATGGGATTTTTAAATAATAGCTTTGCCCATAAAAGGCACAGCAATTACTGGCTGCTCTTTTAGAATGTTTTTCTAATTATGAGCTCTGGGCTCATTGGCTGAACTATGCTTTAATTGAATTTCTCAGCGAGCAGTAATTCCTGTAAGTTGTAACCCAGTGAAGCCACACTGGAAGGTCAAATCTTAGCACACATATCAGCTAGCCCTGCTAGCTGCTAGCCTACTCTTCAGGGAACTAATAGCATAGCAGCTGATGATGAAGACGATCATCAGCTGCTGTTATTAGTGTGTCTCCCACATGGGAGAGGAAGAAGCAAAGGGAGCAAGATCCTAGTGTTTATCTAATGATGAATAAGTGTTTATTGAATAAACATCTTATTAAAAATTGAAAATATTTTTAAAGAATCCATGATTCTTGAGGGATTGCAAAATCAGGATTAGGGGGTCACTGTTCTGAAATAATCACCAGCCACTGTTCTAAGAGGTGTATAAGCTTTAAGTTGATCACTAACAACCACTGAGGTAGGCGCTATTATTAACTCCATTTTGCAGGTGAAGCAACTGAGGTGCACAGACATCAAGTGGGGCTAGGATTCAAACACAGGTAGGCTGGCTCCCAAAGTCAAGCTCTTAGCAGCATGTAAATGAACTGTGCTGCATGACTAAATGAAAAGTATGTATCTGGAAACAAATTATTCACAGTCCAAGAGAATCTTGAGAAGACTAAGAGGGGATCCTGAATTATTTGAAACACACTTTGGTTTTCTGTATAAAAACAGGAGTCCCTAAACTCCTATGATCCCAAGCAAAAGGAGGTTGTTCTGGTTTCTCAAGATGATGTTGTCACCAATGGCAAGATAGTTTTGCCTACACGCGTCCTACACAAAGCTACCTAAAAGGTCCAGCCTGTAATGAGTAACTGCTGCTCATCTCAATGGTACAATTATGGAATATTTACTGTGTGCTGGGTACCATGATAAGAGGTTGTGCAGTCATTATTTGGTTTAATCTTTAACACTTGAGAGGATGATACTATTATCCCTTTTAACAGAAAAGGTCAGGAAAGATAACTGGCCCATTGTAAATTTTACCTCATGTCTATCCAACTCCAAAATGTATACCATAACTCTGCTTCCCACTGGTTCTGTATCATTGTACTGCTAAGAGGTGTTTCTGGTTCCGATTAAGGCCTTGGTTTTGAAATTTAGTATAGCATTAGATGGACTAATATAAAGACACTATGCATTCATTTATCAGTCATTTTTGCACATGTATTACATTTTAGGCACTGTGCTTACCACTGGAACACAAAAATGAAAGAGCCATGAGCCCTGCCCTCTAGGGATCCAGTCACAGAAGGGACATTTGGAGAGACTGACAGCTACTCCAGTGGATCGGAGCTGCCATCCCATTGTGACTAGATGGCAGAGGAATGGTGTCCACCTGGGAAGGAGGAAGTCAGGGGAGGGCCAGGGCCAGAGAAGCTGACATTTGAGTTCTATCTTAAACCTTCAGTAGGAAGAAGCTCTCCAGTCTACAAGAGGATCTTGTATTAATAAACCACAAAAAGGAACATTTTAGAGGAACATTTGGGAATATGGTGAGAGATATAGCGTTTTAACGCTAGAGGCGCTATGGAGGTCAAGGGAATGGGTTTTAACCTCAAAGTGAATGGGACAAGCTACATATTGATTACACACTAGTAGATTATACACTATGATTTTCATTTTGGAAGGCAGCAATTATTAAAGGACAATAAATCTGCAAGCATAGGGGCCAGTTAGAAAAATGGGTTAAAGGGCATTAATGTTTTTAAAAATTCAGTATATGCCTCCAAGCTGATAAATAATTAAACAAAAAATCTAAAGAATCTGCTCAACCCTTTGCAACACACACGTGCGCGCGCACACACACACACACACACATACTTTTCTTGATGTTTTATATTAGCAATACTTATCCTCCTCTAACTATTACCCACGGATACTTCTTTCTAAAGTGGAACTTAATTATAATTAAATTTTTACTTCAGTTCCCACAAAATAGAATTCAGAATCACCGTTATGGGAAAAAAATTGTATACTGGGGAAATTGTGCCGAATAATGTGAACACTCTGTGAACTCTGGGTCACCATTGTGAAGAATCACCTTGCTGCTCTGTAAGGAGAGGTCCCAGTCAGCACTTCAGAGGGACAGATCTTTAGGGGAACATGAATAGTAGTAAAAGAATGCCAAAAATGTTGAGTGTGCCTGAGTAAAATCAAACCTGGCCTCTTAAATGTACTAAAAGTGGGAAAGAGAACTCCTCCCCACCCCCAGCCTGCACTGTACTAAACAGGCTTTGCTGATCTGTTTATAAATAGGACTGATTTCTTCCCACTTATCTGGCACCTGCAGAAGTCGGTCTTACTTTGGCAGGAATGCCTTCATATTTACATTAACTGGGAACCACCTCACACAGGCCAGAAGAATTTGTTTCCATTTGAACCACCCAGGAGATTACCGGAGCTGAAAAGCATCCTAGCATTGGGCAGAATCAGTTCTGCTTGCGCAAGAAGTAGAGGACACTGCCCAGCCTGGAAGTGGATCTGGACTCTCACACGCTCCCATTTCAGGAGGAAAGTGTGCCGTCAGTTTCTCCATAAGTGGCTGCCGAGCGGGCCCTACACCAGTGGCTGAGGGCAGGACCAGATGAGACTGTGTCCGGACAGATGGCGTGGTTAGCTCAGACTTTCCAGTCCTGTCAAGCCCCAGGCGGGCACCAGCCTGCACCCTGCTGCTTGCAGGCCCTGGTGCTGCACTTACACGCAGGAGGGCGTCTGCTCCGCCACCACGAAGCGGCATCTCCCTTTGATGCAGTAATGCTTGTATTGCTTGGGGCACCGCGAGAAGTGGCCTTTCCGCTTGGGTGGCGTGGTGGTAGCTGGAAAACGAGAGAAAGATCAGTCTATCAACTCGCTTGAAGTCCTCATTTGTAAATAGAATCATGCTCTTATCTCGCTGCCAGGTTTTTGGAATAGTATATATTTCAATCTCTCATTTCTCCTTTCCACACTGGGATAAAAGTCAGACGTTCCTGGCCCCTAAATAACGCTGGAGCTCAAATACCAGGAATTGGAGTAGGAATGTTTCATATTGTAATTAAGACTTGTTCCCAGCCTACGTCTTAGAAACTGTCATACCTTTTAATGGGTAAGGCATAGGTATGATAAGAGAGGCTTTCTTTTCATGAATGTTATCAGAAACATTCTATAGAAAGGAGTTGGTTATTTGGGTTTTAGTTTTATTGCTGCTGCTGTCTTTTAATTGAAGTGCATAGCATTTACTGATGTGGGTCCGTTTACTTTTTATATATCATCTTATTTAATGCCCATAACAGCCTTGTGAAGTAAGCACCATTCGAATCTCCAGTTTATACATGAGCAAAGAGCAGCACAGACAGGCTATGTCACCTTCCAGGATCACACAGTGAAGAGCGGCAGAACCACGATTCAAACCCAGGCAGATTTGCCCCAGAGCCCAGGCCCATGATGGCTACACTCCCACAGACTTGACAGGTGTCGGTCATCTACCTCAGCCTGGTGCAGCCAAAGGTCAGGCTTGTCTCAGTGGGAGCCTGTGCCACTCGTTTGGCCCATGGATGCTCTCTCTTGCTCATACTGGGAGCTTCGTGTCCTGGATTTTAATCTTGAACTGACTTTCTTTTTTTACCTTTTGAGTCTTGATTGCCTAATTTTTCAACCAAGGATAGTAATCTGTAACACTTTCCACATCTCTCACAAGTAAAAGTTTCAATACATAATGATGATGAAAAACAGTATAGAAATAACTCATTAGCTGTTTCATATGTTAATTCACAATTGACATATTTGCACACCCAAAGAAAACAACTAACAAGTCAGTTCCAACCCAGGATCAAACTTTTCATGTTCAAGGTATGACCAGCAACTTGTAGGATTCAGACATCTGTGGAACCAGAAAGACCATACAAAGCTCACTTCTAAAAGACATTTCACTCTAGGTCTAATAAAGTACTCAGCATCCAATGACATTAAATAAACCTTTTATTAATAGCAATGGCTACGAAACTTCTTACTATATATGATATTATGATACACATAATTGCATAGGGCTACCAGAGAGAAGAATTTCAAATGACCTTGGATAGTCAGCACACTGCAAATTTTTGTGATGCCAGGATATGTTAGAGTCATCCTTTAGTATCCATGGGGCATTGGTTTCAGGACAGGAGGGTACCAGTATCTAAGGATGATGCCCAAATCCGAAGATGCTCACGACCCTTACATGAAATTGTACAGTATTTGCTTATAAGCTATTCATATCCTCTCCTAGGCTTTAAATCTGTAATATCTGTAAAATTTGTAATATCTAATACAATGTAAAAGCTATGTAAATACTTGTTATATTGTATTGTTAGGAAATAATGGCAAGGAAAAGTCTGTTCATGGTTAGTACAGATGCAATTTATTTTGGAATACTGTCAATTCACAGTTGGTTGAATCTGAGGATAGGGAACCTGCAGATACAGAGGGCTGACTGTACAGAGTTTCAGGGATGGCAGAATGTTCTGAGGAACCGGCTGACCTGGTTTTGGTTGTTGACTTGCTTACCACCCAGGCCGGCTGCCTCTGCATACCAGATACTTGCTCCCATGGATGCCAGTCAATGCGACTCTTATCAGAAGGATTGAAATTTCTTCTAGAAACAACAGCAGTGTGTCAAAAGCAAAAACCTATGTACTTTCACAAATAACTTGATAAGTCAACTTCCATTGGTTGAATGCTTCCTAACCCTGTAAGAGGCACTGGAAGATACCAAGTAAATGAAAGATACCCTGCCTATCTTAATTGGTACAATACAACACATTAAAAACAATCCAAGCACTCAGCCAGTAAAAACAACCATAGTAACCGTGTAAACAGTTGCAGTTCAGTGGAAACACTGGGAAGAACGCTGGATTCCTTGGAATGAAATTAGTGTTTATTTTTCAATTCTGCCTTTCACTAGCAATATGGATCTGGGCAGGCTAACTAAGCTGTCTGAGCCTCAGTTTCCTCCTCTTTAAACTGAAGATGATAACATCCTCCTTAAAGGAATATGGAGAGATGCAAATAGAAACATGTGCAAGTTCCTAGCAGAGTTCCTAAAACAGTAAAGTCCCCAACAAATGAGGCTAGTCTCTAACCTTGGAAATCTTGACAATGTTAAGAGAAATCTTATATCACTATGAAGTGTGCTTGCCTAATCAAAGAAAAAATTCTGGAAAATGTAGATTTTAGGAGGCAGTAAGCAAGCCACTTAGTTATAGAAAATGTCCAGAGCAAAGCACAGAATCAGGAATATGCAGGTGTAATGCAGCAGGTTGGGAGGCAGATGTCATTGAAATGGGAGGATCATGAAGGGGACAGTGGAGGAGGGCTGAGAGTAGAGTTAGAGGCCTCAAATGTCAGTAGGCTGAAGTGAAATACAGGACAAGGCAGATCTGAGGTTGGTTCTTATGGATAAAAGTAAATTGTATGTTTAAAAAATAAACATGCAAAACTGTGAAGCATGCTATCAATGCATTAGCTAGGACAGTGCAGACTGGATTGGAATAGGAAGACAGAGGGAATTAGGAGAAAGCCAGGGCATACCTGATCCATGCAGACAAGTGTGATGTGGCTGGCCAGGGGAATGAAGGGGGGAAAAATGAATTCAAGAGTCTGCAAGACTGAATGACAGATCCAGTGTGCTCCAGAAAGTGCTTCCTGCTTTGTAAAGCATGCTTGCCTTTAAATATAAGCCACTTGGCTCTGTATTCTAAACTTTACTAATTCCTCTAGTTTCTGTACCCCTTTAAATGCATCCAAACTTCTAATAAACACTGCACAGAGTATAATTCCAAAAGGCGAATTAACCAGCAGCTGCTGGATGCAGAGATTTGATCAGTCTCAGCCCGGGCCCATCCAAGCAGCACAAATCCATGCCAGCAAGTTGGTTGCCAGGTCCTGTTTTGATCACTCACAGAACTCCCTCCTTTGCCAGAGAGGCATGCTCGTAAGTATTCCCAGCATTATTTGGATTTCAAACCTTTCCATGCCACCAGACAGAAAAATGTCCAGCGATTTCTCTAAGGAACTTTCAAACCTCAAAGAAAAATAAATCATGCATACTGCCATCTAAAAACAAAACAAAACAAAAACCCAGATGGGATCCTCTCTTCCTCTCCTGGAAATGAAAAAGTGGATCGTATTCTCCCTTGAGAACTGCACCTAAAATTTTAGTTGCTTCTCATCTAGTATTCATCCAAGGTCATGTTTTTCGAAAACTGAACAACCGTGAAGCCAAATATTTTCTGCCTATCACCAGCCCTGATGATAAAGGGCATAGGAGGACAAAATCAACCCTTCCATTCCAGATATGTTTATCAAGAAGAAATAAAAATTAAATAAAAATTACTTCTATGGCAAAATAATGATTAGTCTCAAGTGTTGTGTTTCTGTCTTCAAAAGTAAGCAACATGGTCTTCTTGAAAATGCAACAACCAGGAAATACCCTGCAATGGGGTGGTAGAGTTTAATTGATCTTTTCCTTCCCATCTTGATTCTTTTCCAACACACACTCCCAAGCCAAAGCATTCCACTGGGAGTGAAATGGTGCCACAAAATTGCCCTGGAAAACTACATCCCCAGTTGGCCAGACCACAATGCGATCTCAAAGGTGGGTGAGGACCACAGGTGACAGATCTTGATCTCTTCATGGGACACTATATTCCAGAGATTCTAAAAGCCAACTCAAAAAGAAACCATTAGGGTTACTGCAGGTCAGAGTATATAAAAGTCTGGTTTTAAGAGTTTGTAAAAGGACTCAGAAGCAAGGATATCTTTCTTATATCATTTGGATAATCAGATGAGAAGTGGTCATCTTCCTTGGCTCATATGTAATAGAGTTCTCAGGCTAAGATAAAGTGGAGAAATATAGCAGATACTCAAGTAATTTAATTTCAATATGGAATTTTCCTCAATTGATGGATGCTTTGATTAAACACAATATGACTTCATTCTTCTGTGTATGATTCTAATTCTTAAAACGAAAGAAGCTTTGGGTGGGTACAGTGGCCCATGCCTGTAATCCCAGTACTTGGGAGGCTGAGATAGGAAGATCTCAGGTTCAAGGCCAGCCTCTGAAACTTAGTGAGATCCTGTTTAAAAATTAAAAATTTTATAAAGGGCTGAGGATGTAGCTCAGTGGTAGAACACCCCTGGGTTCAATACCTACTACCAGCAAAAACAAAACAGAGAGAGAGAAAAAGAGAAAGAAAGAAAGCTTTCCAGAATGGATACATTAGGTCTATTTTTCATAAAACCTTCACTTATTCCAAGAGTATGCATTGCAAATCTATTTAATGACTCTGCAAATGACATTAATATCAGCAACTCTATTATGAAGTCAACTCTAAGAGCAGTTAATACTACATTATTATAATGTTTTTGTAACACATTACAGTGATTATAACCTCATAGTATCTCTAGCCCCTTATTTAAATACATAGTTAAAACTCTATGTAACAGACTCAAAGGGGGGCATTTTGAAAATTTTGAAATAGAAGTCCTGCAGGTATTAACAAGGGACAAGGTGTGGGGGGGAGACAACTCTAAATTCATCCTCCCACACAGATATATATGACCCAGAACAGGAAGAAGTAGGGCACAGAAGACAGTGTAAGAGTTCACAGCAGAGCTGAGAGAAGCTTCCTCCTAGCCTATGAAGTAGAGCCAAAATCCTTAATATTCTACTCCTTGACTTCCATGCGTCCTCCCAACAGGGATTTCCTCATTTTACAACCTTCTTAAGCCACAAGATGAGGAGGAAACCTTTATAATTTCCAAGTTACGTTTCTTTCTCATCTTGCCAACTGTCTCCTTGAGTTAGGAGGATGGAAACTCAAGATACCCTTGAAGAAATGCAAAATTTAAATATTTAGTATACTTGAGGATCCCATTTGTCTTATATCTAGTGATATATCCTATTTGTAAAAAGTGAAAGGGGAAATTGCATCTCACAAATTAACTAATTAACTTGTTAGTCCTTTCTGAGCCTCTGGGGTGTGCTTGGGGAAAAAAGCAGCAACACAGCCAGGTAGCAAGTCATCTTTTAACCAGGATGGAGTACCAACCATTGTAGGAGTGAGCTTGCTCTTAAAAGTGCCTTTTTCATTCTACTTCATAAAAGAAATAAATAACATCCAGTGTTGTTATGGTTTGGGTAAATGTCCTCCAAAGGCCCATGTGGTAGAGGCTTATTCCCAGGCCCGTGGCCCTCTTAGGAGGTGGTAGAACCTTTAAGATATGAGGTACAGTGGAAGGTCTTAGGTCATTAGGGGCACACCCTCCAAGGGGACTGTGGAATTCTGCAGAGTCTCTTCTTTGCTTCCTGGCCACCAGAAGGTCCTTGCCATATACTCCCACCAAGATGTTCTGCACTTCTATGGGCCCCAAAACATCAGGGCTAACTGACCTTAGACCGAAACCTCCATAACTGGGAGCCAAAATAATCGTTTTCTCTTTGTAAGTAGATTATGTCAGGCACTCGTTGCAATAACAGAAATCTAACTAACACAAGTGTTGAAATGTTCATATATTTGTGTGAATTTAAAATTGCTCATGGCTGGGAGAAAACAAAGGTCAATGGGCAGGAAGAAAACTTATATTTCTTTTTGTTTTGTAAGAATGCATGCTATAGTATGCTCTTGTATATAATGCCTCCTTTGCTGATTTTCCTTTGCTAGCTATTCCTCATCTCCCTCCACTTCAAAAATTTTATAATACTTTGGGGCTCAGTGCTTTCTCATCGCTTCTTCTGTCCACACTCCAACCCTGAGTGATTTCACCCAAGTCTCCTGTCTTTATACACATCTTTACAGCAACAATTCCCAAATTTAGTTTCCACCTCATGTATCTTCTCTCAATGCCACTGTCCAACTAATACTCCACTTGAATGTCTACACTGCATTTCAACTCAACAATTCCAAAATGGAATCCTTGGTTTCCCCCCCTCAAACATGGTCTTTCCTTACCTCAGTAAATAATATCCATTTTTCCATTATTTAGGCCAAATATCTTGGCATTATCTTGACTTCTTTCTCTCTTACTGTGTATCTAATTAATCAGCAAAACTATCAGCCATATTGAAAATATATGCAGAACTATCCCACCATCTCCTCTATCCTGTTCAAAGTCCAATATCATCTCTAGTCTGGAAGCAGTTTCCATGGCAACACCTCTAGCTCAATGCATCTCCCTGCTTCTGCCTAGACTGCACACAGAAATCAGTGATGCTATTAACATTGACTTAGGTAAAAGGTAGAGTCCTTAAAATCCTTGGTAAGGGCCTAAATGACATTATCTATTACCTCTCTCCACTACCCTTCTGAACTTGTCTTTGCCTGTTATATTCATTGTTCATCCTCAGCACCTGGAAGAGGACTGCTTCCTAGCAGGTGATCATAAGTATTAGTGAAATGAATGAATGCCTCGCTCTAGTTAAAAAATGACAACCTATAAATGGAATGCTTAGATATTGGGGATATTTGAAAATAAAATTATAAAATTACTCAGACACAAAAAGAATGCCTTAAAATCATCTGATTCACTTCATTTTTCAGATCCCAATCTCCATCTTTGAAAGCTTAAATGACTTGCTGAAGGTCACACAGTCAGTCAATAGAGAAGATCCATTCATTCCTGCTGCATATTAATTCCTCTTTCAAGAACCTTTGTCCTCTTACACTTTATTTGCAAGCAACTTTCCTTTTTACAATATCCCTTGTATGTTTCACATTTTGATATTCCCACATGATTCTAAACAGTTAAGCATGGTGATTAATAACACACATTCTAGAGATGATCTCTCCAAATTCATGTCAGGTTACTACTCTGCTTACTGAGGGACCTTGAAAATTTTAGTTAACCTCTCTTTACCTCAGTTTCTTCATCTGAATAAGAGGTTAATAAAAACACCCTATAGGATTAAGCTAGTTAATATATGTAAACCACTTAGAGCAGTACTTGTCACATAGCAGATGTTTGATAGGTGATGGATGCTATTGTTTTCATTGAAAGTGCTATTGCTGCTTATGATGATGCTATGTATACCCTAGATGCATATAAATGTAATAAAATAAAATAGGGAAGGAAGAAAGGTAGGAAGGAAGGCAGAGAGGGAGGGAGGGAGGGAGGGAGGAGAAGGGAAAAGGGAAGGAAAGGAAAGGGAAAGAAAAGGGAAGGGTAAAGAAGAGAAAATGACTTATTCAAAGCAGAAAATTATAATGTAATCATTATATAAGAGTAAGCCCATATAGCTTCAATCCTGAAAGATCACTCAAATATCTTTAACATTTCCATATATTACTTTGAGCTGATATTTTAAGGAAATGCAATGATTTAGCCTGTTAATATGAAAGGACAATGATAATATAAATGATAGTAATTAAAATAGTATTCCTAATGGCACAAAAATTTGAAAGTCCAATTCCTAATTAGCATTTTCCAGATTAAATCAAATGGATTTTCACCATCTTTGGAATTGTCTTTGGGGGATGTTGCTGTTGTCATTTTGCTTTTTGGTGGGTTTATTAAAATGGACTACTAGGAAAAGAGGAGCAATTACATATTTTTGTTCTCTATTTCTGGTTTCTCAATTGATTTCCTCAACAGTGTCCAAAATATTCTCATGTTGAAATCTGTTTTCTCTCCATCTCCAGGAAATGTTTCTCAAATAATAAAATACATTATTATATTTTAAAATTCACTTGCAAGAAAAAAATATATATCCTATACAGAAAAATCCGAAGTAGGTTTTCTGACATCAAATTGTGGTATTTAAACAAGTCTGATCATCCACCAAATCATTAATTATTTGTGTTTTAATTATGCTAATAATTTTATTCATGTACCTATAAAATTTAGAAATGCCAACCTAAACTCCCAAATAAGAATGAAAATGGACAGAAACAAACATGATAGTTAAAGAAAGCAATCAAATATTAATGAATTTCGCAAAAAGCACACCTAAAAATACTTATTTGGGCATTTTTCCAACAGCTTATCGAGAAAAGAAGCTATGATTGAGGAACATTCCTTGGGCAAAATCCAGAGAAAAGTATGGATTGTACTGGGGAGCAAAAATAGCTTTACTTCTTCGATGATCCTCCAGAGTTGAACTGGAGATGAATGTGAAAGCCGAAAAATTATGCAAATAATGCAAAAATGAGTAATTGAATTTTAAACATTAAGATATAGATCATATTCTACAGTCTCTACACTCTGGGAAATTGGCTTTTACACAATGGAGGACTATGCTTGTATACTAGAACAATTCAAGAGGCAAAATGTCACTGATTGCTGTGGGAGACATGACAAGGGAAACATCTTCATTGATGGGCAGTCCTTTTTTTTTTTTGTACTAGGAATTGAACCCAGGGGCATTCTACCTCCAAGCTACACCCCAGCACTTTTTATATTTTTTGAAACAGGGTCTCGCTAAGTTGCCTTGAACTTGTAATCCTCCTGTCTCAGCCCCCCCCCCTTATACTGGGATTACAAGCATGCACCACCATTCCTAGCATGGGTACAGTTTTTTTTTGTTTGTTTGTTTGTTTGTTTTTTGTTTGTTTGTTTTTTGTTTGTTGTACTGGGGATTGAATCCAGGGATATTCTACCTCCGAGCTATATTTCCAACTCTGTTTTATTTTTATTTTGAAACAGGGTCTCACTAAGTTGCAGAGGGCCTCACAAGTTGCTGAGGCTGGCTGGGAACCTACTATCTTCCTGTCTCAGCCTCCCAAGTACTGGGATTACAAGTGTGCGCCACCATGCCCAGCTCCGGTACAGTTTTAAAAGAAAGAAATTTTGGTGGTACGCAGTGACACATGCCTATAATTCCAGAACTTGGGAAGCTGAGACTGGAGGATTGCAGGTTCGAAGCCAACATGTGGTAACTTAGCAAGACCCTGTTTCAAAATAAAAATAAAAAGGGATGGGGGTGTAGTTCAAAGGTAAAACACCCCTTAGTTTAATCCCCACTACAGAAAAGAAAGGGAGGGAGGGAGGGAGGGAGGGAGGGAATGAATTTTGGTGCTGGAAGCACAAAAATGCCAAGATAACAGAATGGTTGCTGGTGAGGGACTGGGGATTCTTCTTTTTAGGGACAACCTTAGGCTCTCTTTTTGTTAAATAATATCATAGAGAAATATAAAAACATCTATCATCTCTTTGTAGCACATAAAAAATTAGAAATCAGGGTAGTGACATCAGCAAGATGGCAGAAGAGAAAGACCTCAACTCTTCTTCACCCCATGAACACACTGAGTCATCAACAAAATCAGACCAATTTCCCCTGAGAGAAATCCAGAAACTAGTTGAAAAGCTCATGTATTCTGGATGACTGCAGAAGCACCCGCATCGACCAGCAGGGAAATGTGACACAGCCTCTCACCATAATCTCCACCCCCAATACAACACCATGTGATTAGGAGACCCCCCCATCCTAGCTCTCCCATGGGAGGAAAAGAGACAGAATACAGGCCCAACAGCCCAACATTTATGGGGGATTCCCAGAAGACTGGGTTTTGTCCTGCCTGTTTTGGAGCACTGACAGGACCTGGCATACTGTAACCAGCTTGGGACCAGTGAGATCAGAGACGGCACTTCAGACTGGCACTGGAGATTGAATCCAGGGGCTTTCAGAACTACACCCTAGCCCTTTATATGTTTATTTTTTTAAATTTTGAAACAGGGTTATGCTGAGTTGCTGTAGGTCTCACTAAGTTGCTAAGGCTGGCCTTGAACCTGCAATCCTCCTGTCTCAGCCTTCCAAATTCAGGTAGGGATTACAGGTGTGAACCACTGCACCAAGCTCTAACTTCCTTTTTAATTTTGCCTCTGGCCCATTAGTTTTTCAGAAGCATATAGTATAACTTCTACATACTTGTGAACATTCCAGTTTTCCTTTTGCCATTATTGATTTCTAGTTTCATTTTACTGTGATATGATTTTAATCTTCTTAAATTTAAGACTTCGTGGTGTTATAACATATGATCTATCTTGAAGTATGCTCTGTGTACACTTGAAAAAATGTCTTCTGCTGCCATTTGGTAGAATGTTCTGGATATGTCAATCAGGTCTGTTTTGTTTCTTATGGCGTTCAAGTCCACTGTTACCTTATTGATGTTCTGTTGGGATATTCTATCCATTATTAAAAGCGGGACATTGTTTTCTGGATTTCTTTCTCAGTGGATTCATGGTTGGCATATATGAAAGCTACTGACTTTTTTAGGTTTATCTTGTATCCTGCTACTTTGCTGAACTTGTTAATTAGCTCTAGTAGACTTTTGGTTGAGTTCTTTGGGTATCATACCAAAGGGATTGAAACCAGAAAACTACAGTAATATATGCATACCCATGTTCATAGCAGCACAATTCACAGTGGCCAAATTATGGAACCAACCTAGATGTCCATCAACAGATGAATGGATTACAAAATTATGGGAAATACATACAATGGAATTCTACTCAGCAATAAAGAAGAACAAAATAACAGCATT
>PVJS01025603.1:0-27722 GCA_004027185.1 Glis glis
GGGGTGTAGCTCGGAGGTAGAATGTCCCTGGGTTCAATCCCTAGTACCACAAAAAAAAAAAAAAAAGATATCTGTTGTATGTATTAAACCTGCCGACAGGACTGGGTGTGGTGGTGCATGCTTGTGATCCCAGTACTTGGGAGGCTGAGACAGGAGGATCACAGGTTTACGGCCAGCCTCAGCTACTTAGTGAGGCCCTCTGCAACTTAGTGAGACTCTGTTTCAAAATAAACAATAAAAAATAGGGTTGGGGGTATAGCTCAGAGGTAGAAGTCCCCTGGGTTCAATCCCCAGTACCCCCCAAAAAAAGAAAGAAAGAAAAAAAATAAACCTGCCGACAGGAGAGAGGTTGGGCCGTGCTAAGAGCGGGCTGGAGCGTGGGAATGGAGGAACCTGGGGCGCCGCTGGTGGAGCGAAGACTGAAGCAGGCATCCCGGGGAGCACACTGATGGGGTCAAGCTAAGTCTAGGCACACCCCATGCCAGGAGTCTTGCTCTTGCGAATTCTCACAGCCCCACAGGTATGTTCATCACAGCACCCATAGCTGGCTGGGCGTGGTGGCGCACGCTTGTAATCCCAGTACTTGGGAGGTGGAGACCGGAGGATCCGGGTTCGCGGCCAGCCTCAGCTACTTAGTGAAGCCCTCCGCAACTTCGTGAGACCCGGTTTCAAAATAAAAGATAAAAAAATAATAGGGCCGGGGGTGTAGCTCGGAGGTAAAATGCCCCTGGGTTCAATCCCCAGTACCGCAAACAAAACAAAACAAAACAAAACAGCACCCATAGCTGGAAGCCACTGGGGCAAACATGGCTGGGGAAATGGATATGGAAAAGGTGGGAGATGCATGTGGATGGACAAAAAAAAGAGGGTGGTCCCCTTCCTACCCATCATGGAGGGTCCTGGCCAACACCTCTCTACCAAAAGACAGTTCATAAGAGAAAAGCATAAGCTAGATGCAATGGCACACATCTATAATCCTACTCCTTGGGAGGCTGTGGCAGGAGGATCGCGGGTTTGAAGCCAGCCTCAGCAACTTAGCGAGACCCTGTTTCAAAATAAAAATAAAAGCCAGGCATGGTGGCGCACGCTTGTAATCCCAGTACTTGGGAGGTTGAGACCAGAGGTTCCGGGTTTGCTGGGGAACCTGGGCTGGGGGTGTAGCTTGGAGGTAGAATGCCCCTGGGTTCAATCCCCAGTACTGCAAAAAAAAAATAAAACATGCAAAATCAAAGATCTATTATATTTAACCCATGAATATGATTGCCAGTACCATGAGGGAAAGGAGACATAAATAGGAAAACAATACCCGGCCTCCATGGAGCGATGCTGCTGCTGCACAGCCCGTAGCCTGTGTCTCCTCCACCCTCCCCACCTAGCCAGGACTGCGATATCCTAAGTCCAGCCCAGACGAAGCTTCTGGGTACAGCCCGCCGCGCCGTCTTCCCTCAGGAGAGCAGGCTTGTAAAAGAACAGGAAAGTGTATTCACCATATTTTGCAGTGGTCTATAGTTGTTTTCCAAATGAGCTGGTGAACTTCGAAGACAGGGTCTAGGTCTTGATTTTCTTAGAATACCTAGCGCCTCAGATACTGCAAGTATCTGTCAATAAAAGAACTCTAACCATCCTATAAAACCGAATTCCCACCGTTGGCTTTGGTGGCATCTTGAGGCTGATCTACCTTTGTTAGGAAGGGCTCGTCTAGCATTTAGGATGTCTTAGCAGCATCCCTGACCTCCACCCACCAGATGTCAACAGCACCCTCCCTGTAGCGACAATAAAACACATCTCCAGACATTACCGAACGGTCCCCGAGGGGCGACACTGCACTCTGGTTAAGTATCACTGCTATAAAAGATTGGGCAACACGAAGCTACAACTTTAAGATGGTTTTGTAGAAACACTTGATAGGTTTGAAATAAAGAATGTTCGAGGTTATTAAATGACACCATGCTATATACACCTAATACTGCTCGAGGAGGATTTCGATCCCTTGTATTTTTCCTTCTTAGAGAGACGGTTCTCACCCACGAGCCCCAAACTGATGTTTTTAGTTCAGTCCCCTATGGGGAAAGAACAAATACGAAATTCACTTGAGTTTCCATATCCATGCAGAAATATTCCTTCTCGTAAGCTTGAGCGAAACCTCTTATTTACAGAGTTTAAATCTGTCTCCTTAAGTCAACAGTGTATGCGGCTGATTTTCCTCTTTCCCTGCAGAGGCTCTTTATCTAGCTGAATCGCTGAAGCAGATGTTCCGGTTCTGTACCATTAACTAAAACATGAAAAGCCAACACACAACCACGCCGAAGGAACGCCGCCTTGCTGATCTCGTCTCTGCCACCAGGGCAAACATCAGGCATTTCAATAACCTCCGCCAGACCTTCGGTAATCACGGGGGCCACTGACTCCACACAAATATTTGCCTTGCACATTTTGCTACGGAGAGACAGAAGGAAACCCGGCTTCTTTTGTCCGTATAGATCGAGTACAACAATCTAGAAAACACAGGGCACTCAGATCATTCATTTTTCTGCCACTCTCCAAATAAAGGAGCAATGGAGATGGCTCTGTAAAGAGGACTGGACGCATTTTCTTGGTATTTTTCCTCTCTTCCTGGGCCACCTCCTGCCAGGAATCAAAAGAAAGCTGGGGCCAGGCGTGGTGGCGCACGCTTGTAATCCCGGTACTTGGGAGGCTGAGACTGGAGGATCTGGGTTCGAGGCCAGCCTCAGCTACTTAGTGAGGCCCTCTGCAACTTAGTGAGACCCTGTTTCAAAATAAAGAATAAGCCGGGCGTGGTGGCGCACGCTTGTAATCCCAGTACTTTGGGAGGCGGAGACCGGAGGATGCGGGTTTGTGGCCAGCCTCACTCTCTCTCTCTCTCTCTCTCTCTACTTAGTGAGGCCCTCTGCAACCTCGTGAGACCCGGTTTCAAAATAAAGTAAAAAAAATAGGGCCGGGGGTGTAGCGCGGAGGTAGAACGCCCCTGGGTTCAATCCCCGGTACCGCAAAATAAATAAATAAATAAATAAACAAAATAAAGAATAAAAACTAGGGCTGGGGGTGCAGCTCAGAGGTAGAATGCCCCTGGGTTCAACCCCTGGTACCACCAAAAAAAAAAAAAGAGAGATGAGAATACCAGTGGATGCTATAATCTAGGGGGAGACTGTTGGGGGGAAATTCATTCACATGGTCCTCAAATAGGACCCCACAGATTTTTACAAGGGTCTCTTTTCAAGATCTGGCAGATACCTCTGGAACTAAGTGACCTGATTTTGCAACCGATTTTGGAAGAAGTAGTTATCATGTGACCACTCCACGTGATCACAAGCAGACACACAGTTCACAACCTCGGTTATGGTCTTGCCCAGACTGTTTAACTGAAACTTCATGATGACGAAACAGACGAACCAGGCTGTGGAGCTTTCTAGAATACAACTGGCCTGGATGATAACACCTCCTCTTCTTCCCTTTCTTCCTTCTCCTCCTCTTCTTCTTTGGTACTGGAGATTGAATCCAGGGGCATTTTACCTCTGATCTACACCCCCCAGCCCTATTTTATTTTTTTACTTTGAAACAGAATCTCACTAAGTTGCTGAGGGCCTCACTAAATTGCTGAGGCTGGCCTCGAACCTGCCATCCTATCATTACAGCCTTCCAAGTACTGGGATTACAAGTATGTGCCAACATGCCTGCTGGCTTGGACTCTTCTAAAGTGTCAATGTCATGAGACAAAAAAGGCAGGGGACTTTTCTAGATGAGCAGTGACTAAAAGAGACATGGCAGCCCCATGGAATTTGTTGATTCTTGACTGGATCCTCAGACAAAAGGTCACGGTGAAGGTCATTATTGGGACAATTTGGCCAGCAGTATAGGTTACTGGAGCTAAACCCCTTGAGCGTAATGGAGGTATTGCAATGATTTAAGAGAGTCTCTTTCTTGGAGATACATACTGAAATATTTAGGGAATAATTGCCATGCTTCAACCTCCCAGTGGTTGAACAAAAAATAAAAATAACACACGTATTCACAGGGAGGGCGAAAGAGTATGTGGCAAAATGTTCACAGGCAAATTGAAGTGAAGAAGTCTGTATTATTCTTAGTTTTCCTACAGATCTGCAATTTTTCAAAATTAAAGTGGGGGGGGAAGAAAGGTATAGAGGTATAGATCCGTTGGTAGAAATACATAATCAAGCCAGAGTGTTTCAGAATTGTATTACACAGGGGGGAAAAATGTAAGAACAAAGTATTATTTTGTGACTCAAATCTGAAGATAAGTAACCTGAGTTACTTTAAGTGTCTGGAAGCGTAGGATAAAAACAAAGGCAAAACAAAACAAAACACCTGAATCCAATTCAACATGTTTTGACTCTATCGTCATACTAAGAAAGCTGAAATCAGTACTTTTAATGCACTGGAGCTCTCAAACACCCTGGAAATTTCTCTCTGGTATGATAATGGGTTTGAAGATTTATGCATACACTAAATGAATTCCAAGCACAGCATTAAAGTAATCTTTGTAACTTAACACAACTGCTCTCAATAGAATATGGAAGAAATTGCCAGGAAAGGCCTCCACTCCCCAGGAAGCAGTGGCTATAAGCCATTTATTTATTTATCCTTCCTTCATTCATTAATTCACTCATTCATCCATTCATTTAGAGGTACTGGGGATTAAACCCAGGGGTGCTCTAACACTGAGCTACATCTCCTGCCGTGTTTATTTTTTATTTTGAGACAGGTCTTGCTGAGTTGCTCAGGCTGGCCTCAAACTTGTGATACTCCTGTCTCAGTCTCCCAAGTCATTAAGCTATTAGCCATTTTGAATAAGAAGACAAAGATCTTTTTTTAAAAAAGCCTTACTTAAAGTCGGGCGTGGTGGCACATGCCTGTAATCCCAGTACTTGGGAGGCTGAGATAGGAGGATGGCAGGTTTGAGGCCAGCCTCGGCAATTTATCTAGACCCTCAGTGATTTAGCAAGACCCTGTTCCTAAAATAAAAAGGGATGGAGATGTAGTTCGGAAGTTGAATGGCCCTGGGTTCAATCCCTAGTACCAAAAAAAAGCCTTATTTATTTAAGAGTTAATTTATTCTGGACCCTTGACTTATACAATTTGGTAGTTCAGTTTAGAGTTTATGTAATGGTGATTTAAAACAATTTGTTGAAAAAGGGAGACAGCTGCACAGTCGGGCATGCACTTGTTTGTAAGGGTTGGAGGTTAGAGAGACAAAATTAGTCTAATAAAACTAACTAGGGTCACTGGGTGTCTAAACGTGAGACCAGGTTCCTCTTCAAAGACAAAGTTCTACCGCAAAGGCCCCAGGCTTCCTTTGCTCAGTTTACAAAGTCAATGTTGTTGGGTTTTTTTTTTTTTTTGCGGCACTGGGGATTGAACTCAGGGACATTCTACCTCCGGGCTACACCCCCAGACCTATTTTCTATTCTTTATTTTGAATCTTTATTTTGAAACAGGGTCTCACTAAATTGCGGAGGGCTTCACTAAGTAGCTAAGGCTGGCCATGAACCCGGATCCTCCTGTCTCAGTCTCCCAAGTACTGGGATTACAAGCGTGCGCCACCATGCTGGGCTTTCCTTTTTTAATTCTTCTCCCAAAGCAAGAGGTGGAAGGAAGAGACACTTACATTTTTTTTCGGTACTGGGGATTGAACCCCGGGGCATTCTACCTCTGAGCTACACCCCCAGCCCTATTTTTTGTTCATTATTTTGAAACAGGGTCTCACTAAGTTGCAGAGGCCTCACTGAGTAGCTGAGGCTGGCTGCGAACCCAGATCCTCTGGTCTCGGCCTCCCAAGTACTGGGATTACAAGCGTGCGCCACCACGCCTGGTTTAGACATTTGCACTTTGAAATAACGCCTTAGCAGCTTCTCACTGCAGCCTGTGGCCACAGAGACCCCAGATCCACAGAGTGCTGTCTATGAAAACACATCAGGACTCTTCCAGGTGCGACCCCAAGATGGACTGAAAGGAGCAACTGGATGAGGGGCCGGCTACGAGGAGAACAATGAAATATGAAGTCGGGATGGTTTCAATCTTTTTACACTAACACAATCTAGGGGTATTCGTTATCCCTGTTCAGTGGTTAGACCACAGACCTTCCAGAAAAACAACCATTTTTTGAAAACGAACACATAAACAGGGAGTAGTAAGCAGAAAAGGTATTTTCATGGTGGCTTAGTAAAATAATCACAACCACTAAGTGCCGTGTGCATGTATGTCACTATCAACGTGATTTACATTATGATGTGAGACTCTCATGCACCAATAAAAGTATATTAAAAAAATAATAATCACAAGGTGGAGGGTGGCTTTGCTGCCCTCTACTGGCTAGGCCAGGAATCATCATCGCCATCATTATCATCATCAACAACAACACATGCACTCCCCTGCTTTCCCTTTGTGGTTGAAGGAGGTGCTGGGCTTTCCCAAGAAAAACCTGGGTGAGCCAGGCGTGGTGGCGCACGCTTGTAATCCCAGTACTTGGGAGGCGGAGACCGGAGCATCCGGGTTCGCGGCCAGCCTCAGCTACTTAGTGAGGCCCTCCGCAACTTCATGAGACCCAGTTTCAAAATAAGGTATAAAAAATAGGGCCGGGGGTGTAGCGCGGAGGTAGAACACCCCTGGGTTCAATCCCCGGTACCGCAAAAAAAAAAAAAAAAGAATATACACAATCATAAATGCTGGCGAGGATGTGGCGGGAAAGGACACGTATACATCGTTGGTGGTATTGAATATGGTACAAACATTACAGAGATCTGGATGGCGGTTCCTCAAGAGACTAGGAACGGAACCATCAAATGACCCAGCTGTCGCACTCCTCTGCATCTTTCCGTAATAAAGTCAGAACTCCACAGTGATGGTGCATACCCATCTTTACAGCGGCACATTGCACAACAGCCAAGGTCTTTTTGTGTGTGTGTGTGGTGCTGGGGATTGAACCCAGGGGCATTCTACCTCTGAGCTACACCCCCAGCCCTATTTTTTTATTCTTTATTTGGAAACAGGGTCTCACGAAGTTGCGGAGGGCCTTGCTAAGTAGCTGAGGCTGGCTGCGAACCCGGATCCTCCTGTCTCAGCCTCCCAAGTACTGGGATTACAAGCGTGTGCCACCAGGCCGGCTTAATAGCCAAGTTCTTGAACTGACCCATGTGTCTATCAGCAGAGAGTGGATAATGAAAATGTGGGCCGGGCGTGGTGGCGAGGAGCTCAAGGTCTCTGACATCTCCCTTTGCATAATCTCCATTTTTAAAAAAATTTTTTATATACTTTTATTGGTATATTATAGTCTCACATTATAATGTAGTTCATAGTGATAGGGACATACATGCACAGCACTTGGCGGGCTTTCCCCCGGCTCCCTCCCCACTCCCCCCTTCCCCATACAGGGTATTGAGGTTGACATCGGTATTCTCACATACGTACATAATGTCGATGGAAGTGTTTCCTTCATTGATCCTCCCTCTCCCCCTTCCCCTTCCCCTAGACCACCTCTCTGGCTCCACTGGAGTTTCTCCTCCATTATCTGGAGTCCCTCTGGTATCCCGATTACTCCCTAGCTTCCTCATATGAGAGAAAACATATGAGTCTTCACTTTCTGTGACTGGCTAATCTCACTTAACATAATGTTCTCCAGGTCCATCCATTTTCCTGCAAATGACATAATTTTGTTCTTCTTTATTGCTGAGTAGAATTCCATTGTGTGGATATCCCATAATTTTGTAATCCATTCATCTGTTGATGGACACCTAGGTTGGTTCCATAATTTGGCTATTGTGAACTATGCTGCTATGAACATGGGTATGCATATATTACTGTAATACTCTGATTTCAGTCCCTTTGGAAAGAGACCCAGGAGTGGTAGAGCTGGAAAAATCTCCAACTTCACGCTGCCCTGCGTGAGGAGGGTCAGGATCCAAGGTGATGCGGTTCAGCAGGGAGACAGGCATTTCGACCACACAAACTCTAGCTCCTGAGAGCTTAGATCATTCTGGGCATCTTCCCCAAGAACTGTGATATACAGGAAACAGGCTGTTTCCAGACCAGGCTGTTAAAACTCAAACCACATGGTAAGTATGGATAGAAGGTCATTGATGAAAGCTATAGAGGTCTCGGAAGCACTGAAGTAGATACCATCTCACCAACTTATTTTTTCAAGTTCCAAGAATATATCCTATGACCCATCAACAGTTAATAAAAAAAACAACTAAGGCCATGAAACTGGTTCCCACTAGCAAAGGCCGCCCTGTCTAATAATAAACTCTAGGAATGAGGTTTAAGGAGGCATGATTGGGGCCCTGGCCCTGTAGTACCCAGGGCACTAGCTTAACTCATTGTCCCCCAAGCAGGGGCTGAGGGTCTCAGGTTTTCTGGTGGAAAAAGCATGATTCAAGAAATAAGGTTTCTAGCCAGGGGCAGTGGTGTATGCCTGTAATTCCAGTACTTGGGAGGCTGAGATAGGAGGATCGCAGGTTTGTAGCCAGCCTGGTGAGGCCCTCTGCAACTTAGGGAGACTCTGCTTCAAAATAAAGAATAAAATAGGGCTGGGGGTGGAGCTCAGAGGTACAATGCCCCTGGGTTCAATCCCCACTACCCCCCCCAAAATGTGGCCACTACTCACCCCTGCATCATTAGACCTTTGTAGAATGCAGTCTGAGCTGGCACCCTACCTGCTTCACTTTCCAGCTGTGTGGCTTTCATTAAGTTACTTAACTTTTCTGAGCCACATTGTCCTCATTTGTAAAATGAAGAAATTAACTCAGGGGGGTGTTTCAAGGGAATTAAGTATCTAATGACTCACCCACCGTTGACCTTCAATAAATATTCTTCTCTATACAAACTCATCTTTGCCTCTCACTTCCCATCTGCCCTGCAAACTTTTACTGGTCAAACCTTAAAAATAAAATCTAAGCCGGGCGTGGTGGCACATACCTGTCATCCCAGCACTTGGGAGGCTGAGACAGGAGGATTGCACATTTGAGGCCAGCCTCAGCAACTTACAGAGTCCCTACGCAACTTAGCAAGATCCTGTTTCAAAATAAAGAATAAAAAATAGGGCTGGGGGTGTAGCTCGGAGGTAGAATGCCCCTGGGTTCAATCCCCAGTACCACAAAATAAATACATTAATTAATTCAATTAAATTTATATTGTATCCTATCCCTATTCAAATTTCTTTCTTTTTTTTTTTTGCGGTACCGGGGATTGAACGCAGGGGCGTTCTACCTCTGCGCTATGCCCCCGGCCCTATTTTTTATACTTTATTTTGAAACCGGGTCTCACGAAGTTGTGGAGGGCCTCACTAAGGAGAGAGAGAGAGAGAGAGAGAGAGAGAGAGAGAGAGAGGGAGGGAGAGAGAGAGAGAGAGAGAGACAGGGAGAGAGAAAGCGAGAGAGCTGAGGCTGGCCGCGAACCTGGATCCTCCGGTCTCTGCCTCCCAAAGTACTGGGATTACAAGCGTGCGCCACCACGCCCGGCCCCTATTCAAATTTCTGATGGCCTATTTCAGTATTTTTCAATCTTGAATTGTGGATGGGCCTCTTTAAAGCAAAAATAATTTTTAAAGCAATCCTCAGTAATGACCAACTCATGTAATGTCAGTACGAACAAAGACTAAACGTACATCTTTTAGTTATAGTTCTTCGACCCTGAGAAAACAAAATTAAAATTACAAATAAAATGGAGCGCTAAACCACAAACCCAAGAAAATTCAAATCAACAACCTGATTTATTCCTATGAAACTGGACCACTCTTTGCAACTCAAATACAGTACTGATGACAGCCGGGCAGGTTCTTTTGTGCATACCGTGTCAGTGTCATCTAACATCTCCTATGTGACAATAACATGTCCTGTGTAATTCTCCAACCACTCTACTCCAGCTGCTACCAGCCCTTGCTGAGCTGTGACATTACTTGGCCTACACTTGGTCTAACCAAATACTTATATAATCAGCCTGCTTTGTTCCTGTGTCATTTAGCCCATGACAAATTACTACAATTCAACACCAAGGTGACTGCAAACACAAACACAAACACAGGTGTCTGTCCTGAAGTAACCTGGCAGGCTTTAGGCAAATTTAGAATTCCAGAATTTGCTTATATCATTAAAACAATACAAAAAAGTTTTAAATCTCTGAAAATACAGAGACTGACCATGGCCTGAGAATCACAAACATGTTGGATCAGGTCTGAACTCTGAATTATGGCACCAAAGTCCTCCAAATTTGGCCTCAGGCTATTTTTTCACCTATAACACATTTTATTTTTATTTTTATTTATTTATTTATTTATTTGTTTTGTTTGCGGTACTGGGGATTGAACCCAGCGGCATTCTACCTTGGAGCTACATCCTCAGCCCAATTTTTTATTCTTTATTTTGAAACAGGGTCTCACTAAATTGCAGAGGGCCTCACTAAGTAGCTGAGGCTGGCCACGAACCTGTGATCCTCCTGTCTAGCCTCCCAAGTACTGGGATTACAAGCGTGTGCCACCACGCCCAGCTCCACATATAACACATTTTAGAAGCAGCCTTACATACACATATATACCCTCACAAAATTGTTGTGATTTAATTATATTAATTAATATATTTGGGAGAGAATTCAATATTGATGCTTCCCATTCATGAACATGGTATAGTCTTCCATTTATGTAGATTTTTATCTTTCAAGGAAGTGTCATAGTTCTGCTCCATAAAGGTCATACATATTTTAAGTTTTAAAAATTACATATTCAAACTGTTTATTGCTTGTATACAGAAATGAAATTTACTTTTGCATTACAATCTTATATTGAGTGATCTTGCTGAACACTATAATTCCTTTTTTTTTTTTTTTGCGGTACTGGGGATTGAACCCAGAGGCATTCTACCCCTGAGCTACACCCCCAGCCCTATTTTTTACTCTTTTTTTTTGCGGTACCGGGGATTGAACCCAGGGGCGTTCCACCTCCACGCTACACCCCCGGCCCTATTTTTTTTTATACTTTATTTTGAAACCGGGTCTCACGAAGTTGCCGAGGGCCTCACTAAGTAGAGAGAGAGAGAGAGACAGGGAGAGAGAGAGAGAGACAGAGAGAGAGAGCGAGCTGAGGCTGGCCGCGAACCCGGATCCTCCGGTCTCCGCCTCCCAAAGTACTGGGCTTACAAGCGTGCACCACCACGCCCGGCTCATTCAAACATTTGAATAAAAAAAAAAAAGAATGGGTGCCAGGCACTCTGCTAGGAGCCAGATGTGGAGCACCATGGGAGAGAAAGGCCGAGAGCAAACACAGCCTGTGCCAAGGGACTGTGAACAAAGCCCTTCATGTTCACCCGTCAGTCCACGAGTCCTGTCGCCTGGTGACATCATGCAGCGATGTCCAAGTTCAACGTATCCGGCGCATGTGTGTGGTGCTGCCGTAAACAAGCTCACGGGGCCACCGGCATGGGAGAGCAGGGCACACACAATTATGTGCGGTACACGATGCCTGATCATGACGGTACGTGACGTTCCTGGCTTAGGTATTGATGGCACAATGTTTTCATTGTTATTTTACAGTGTGTTTCTTCTACTAATAAATATACATCTGCTGTAAAACAGTATGCTGTGTTCGGCTGGTGGCAGCCTCAAATATTTTGTGTTTACTGCATTTCTTGTGTGTGTGTGTGTGTGTGTGTGTGTGTGTGTGTGTGTATTACTGGGGATTGAACCCTGGAGCATTCTACCTCTGAGCTACACCCCCAACCCTTTTTAATTTCTGTTTTTTTTTTTTGCAGAACCGGGGATTGAACCCAGGGGCGTTTTACCTGCGAGCTATACCCCCAGCCCTATTTTTTATACTTTATTTTGAAACCGGGTCTCACGAAGTTGCGGAGGGCCTAAGTAGCTGAGGCTGGCTGCGAACCCCGGATCCTCCGGTCTCTGCCTCCCAAGTACTGGGATTACAAGCGTGTGCCACCACACCCGGCTAATTTCTGTTTTTGAAACAGGGTCTCCCTAGGTTGCTGAGAGTCTTGCTACAAGGATGAGGCTGGCTTTGAACCTGCGATCCTCCTGCCTCCCAAGTACTGGGATTTCAGGCGTGCACCACCACACCTGGCTTTACCGCATCTCGTGATTGCATCCTTTTCTATTATGTGTGACTTAGTCTCATGTTTTCTTTCATCATGGCCCTGGCAGCATTCGGCTGTATCATAGATATTTACCACATAGCCGAGGTGTGTAAGCTATCCAATCTAGAACACGCCACGATGTTCACACGATGATGAAATCGCCGGATGGTGCACTTCTCAGAACACTTCCCTGTCACTCGGTGACACAGGCCCATGAGTAGTTACCAATCATAAGTGTTAAGAGAAAAAAAAAATCACCACTTAGCCGGGGTATCTTGGGATTGAATTCAGTGCTACTGCCAATGCTCTGCTTTAAAACAAAACAAAAAACTTCTCATTTTGAATTAATTATAGACTCATAAGAAGTTGCGAAAATACTGCAGAGACATCTTACATATCCATCACCAGCCCCTCCCATCAGGAGTGCCTTACATAACTATAGCACTTTATCAGAACAAGGAAACAGATAGGGGCGCGATACACTTAACCAGTCTACAGAGCTTACATGCACGTCACTCATATTTACAGGTATTTGTTATTTTTGTGGGTGGTATATCTTCACATTTAATTGTATGCAACACTCCATTTTTTTTTTCTGGAGCTGGGGATTGAACCCAGGGGCATTTTACTTCTGAGCTCCACCCACAGTCCTATTTTTTATTCTTTATTTTGAAACAGGGTCTCACTAAGTTGTGGAGGGCCTCACTAAGCAGCTGAGGCTGGCTGCGAACCCAGATCCTCCTGTCTCAGCCTCCCAAGTACTGGGATTACAAGCGTGCGCCACCACGCCCGGCTTTTTCATGTATAATCTTGTATAATTCTACACAATACTTCATGTATAATTCTAATGCAATATACTACTGTATTACATAACCTCAAATCAATGCACCTCCAGCACAAGCCCAATATTGCCTTGAAGGCGGTAATATTTGGGGATGGCTCTCTACCCTCCCCATGGGATCCCATTTGTTTTGGGGTCACATCAGACAACTGGCAGGGGTATACCTAGATCGCGTTAGCTGGGGCCTCTGAGATTCCCCATCAAACCGGCCTCGGTGTCACAAGGTGTCACAGCAATCCTGGGTCTGCAGAGACACTGCAGAACAGAGCCCAGGACACTGCTCAATACCCTTGACCTCAGGGCCCACATGAGAGGACCCCCAAAATAGAGGCAGGAAAAAACAAAGGCACAAGCTTTCTCTCAAACAATCGGCAGGCTTCTTCCTTTCCGGTCAGGAGCACTGAGATACCATCAACTTATTTTTACTTCCAAGTGGTGGAGTATGAAGATGAACGGACGCCGTTCGTGCCCTCTGTGAGCTGTGCCCTCAGGCTGGCAGCGCGGACACACAAAAACAATCGAGAATGTCTACTAACGGCCCTGTGTCCACCTTGTAAATGACGCCATATGATCAGTTCCTTGAGCTTTTCAATCAAAAACACAACATGATGGCTGAAGGGAGAAATTATGAATAATAATGCAGAAGTCAGTAAGAGGTGGGGCCGAGGCCAGGCAACCAAGCCCCCACTGCCTTCCTCTGTACACGGTCGGTAGAAAGCACGTGTCGCACGAGGGTCTCCATCCGGGCCTGGCCCAAGCCTCCGGCCACTAGCCTGCTGCCGCCTCTCTCAGGCCTGGTTTCCTCTTCTCCTGCCCTTCCTTCCTTTATTCTTTTTTTTTTTGGTGGCACTAGGGATTGACCCCAGAGGCATTCTACCTCCCAGCTACACCCCCAGACCAGTTTTATTTCATATTTGGAAACAGGGTCTCGCTAGGTTGCTGAGAGCCTCATTAAATTGCTGAGGCTGTCCTTGAACCTGCTATCCTCCTGTCTCAGCCTCCCAAGTACTGAGATTATAAGCGTGTGCCACCATGCCTGGCTCCTTCCTTCCTTAATCTTTTTTGTGCTACTGGAGATTGAACCCAAGATCATTCTACCTCCCAGCTACACCCTCAGCCCTATTTTTTTTTTATTTGAAGCAGGGTCTTGCTAGGTTACCAAGAACCTTGCTAAATTGTTGAGGCTGGCCTGAAACCTGCGATCCTCCCATCTCAGCCTCCCAAGTCCTGGGATTACAAGCGTACGCCACCACGCCCGGCTCCCAAGTCTAATTTTTCAACACCATAAAAGTCTGCGCTGGCCTGGGGCACAGTCTCGCTTCTGTTCCATAGTCTTCTCTGAAACAGACTTTTTATTAGAACAAACAGCAAAATTTAGGGTGACAAGACAGAGTCCTGTGAGTTTGGGAAACACATGATGGTTCCTTCCCATTCCTGTCACCCTCCGCTGCGGTCCCCAGGGCAGTCCCATTGCCTGGAGAAAGGAATGAGCAAGTCCCCTTGTGAGCAGAGCCAGGAGCCTGCAGCTCACCTGCCTGCAGTCCCCGACCCCCGCCGGGTCTCCCTAGGCACAAGGGGCCTTGGCCAGAAAGAACATTATTCCGTACTCCCCCTCTTTTCAAGACAAAGATGGGGCTGAGTTATAGTATCATGAAAATGTCACCCACTTTTGCAAAAAGTGTCTTTTTATGAAAAAGACAGCGCTCAGTCATTCACACGAGTTCTAGGCGCCTCTCACCAAACGAGTTCACCCAGACAGACAGCTGCTCGGGGGAGGAGTGGGAGGTGGCCCACAGGAAGATGCACAGGCTCAGCATCCCGTGCTCGCTACGTGGGAACCGAGAGCAAGACGGGTTACAACAACCCGAGCAGCATCAGCAGCAGGCAAGGCAACGCTCACCTCTAAAAACCAGAGGTCTGTGTCACACAACTCCAGATGAGCCCATTTTACTTCCTCAGGGTTCAGGTAAAACACCTCCGCAAAGGTTCATGGGCAGGCACAGGTGGTTACTCTTTTTTTTTTTTTTTTTTTGCAGTACCGGGGATTGAACGCAGGGGCGTTCTACCTCCGCGCTACACCCCTGGCCCTATTTTTTATACTTTATTTTGAAACCGGGTCTCACAAAGTTGCGGAGGGCCTCACTATGTAGAGAGAGAGAGTGAGAGAGACAGGGAGAGAGAGAGAGAGAGAGAGCGAGAGCGAGCTGAGGCTGGCCGCGAACCCGGATCCTCCGGTCTCCGCCTCCCAAAGTACTGGGATTACAAGCGTGCGCCTCCATGCCCGGCTTACAGGTGGTTACTCTTAATTGCCAGCTGGGCCGTGCCGCCGTCAAGGTATGGCACGCTCATCAGACCACGTGCTTTCTTCTCAAGCAGATGCAATGATAAGAGTAACACCGCAGCATACTGTTGCCCAAGTAGCACAAAGGGCAAAGACAGTCGTGTTGTACAGGAGTTCCTTTTTTTTTTTTTTGCTGTACCGGGGATTGAACCCAGGGGCATTCTACCTCCACGCTACACCCCTGGCCCTATTTTTTTATTCTTTATTTTGAAACTAAGGTGTGGAGGGCCTCACTAATTAGCTGAGGCTGTCTGCAAACCCGGATCCTCCTGTCTCCCAAGTACTGGGATTACAAACGTGCGCCACCACGCCTGGCTGGGAGTTCCTGTTTCTTTCTTTCTTTTTGCGGTACTGGGGATGGAACCCAGGGGCATTCTACCTCCAAGCTACAACCCCCAGCCCTATTTTTTATTCTTTATTTTGAAACCGGGTCTCATGAAGTTGCGGAGGGCCTCACTAAGTAGCCGAGGCTGGCCGCGAACCCAGATCCTCCGGTCTCAGCCTCCCAAGTACTGGGATTAGCGCCATCGTGCCCGGCAGGAGTTCCTGTTTCTAACACCATCTGCCCTCAGGAGCTGGGTCCTGGCTTGGTGACCAGCCTTTGTGCTATGACACGCTTGCTGGGTTAAGACATGCCAGTTTGGAGGTAGGAGCTGCAGTTTCCCTGCATATTTGAGGGAGAAGGTATTTGGAGGTGAGGAGGACGGATCATGTAGGAAGGAAGGGTGATGAATCAAAGCAAGAGGGAGAGGAGGAAGGAGTGGAGCAGGCATGCACTCTCCTTCATGGGTCAGTACCTGGAAGCAACTTACTGCGTGGGGTGAGACGGCTTCTTGGGGACCTTAGAGATGGACAGTCGCAAAGCGTAAGGAGGTGGGTGAGAGTGCAGAAACGGCCACAGGAAGACCAGCTCTGTGGAATTAACAGAAATATAAGCGAAGAGCCGGGCGTGGTGGCGCACGCTTGTAATCCCAGTACTTTGGGAGGTGGAGACCGGAGGATCCGGGTTCGCGGCCAGCCTCAGCTCTCTCTCTCTCTCTCTCTCTCTCTCTCTCTCTCTCTCTTTCTACTTAGTGAGGCCCTCTGCAACTTCGTGAGACCCGGTTTCAAAATAAAGTACAAAAAATAGGGCCGGGGGTGTAGCGTGGAGGTAGAACGCCCCTGGGTTCAATCCCCGGTACCGCAAAAAAAAAGAAAAAAAGAAATATAAGCAAAGCCTTTGGCTCCGTCTGGATGATGCTGAGATAAGGAGCCATTTCACCAGGGCGGTCCCCATAGCACCTCTCCCAAAACAAGAGCTAGGGTGGGGCATGATGGCGCAAGTCAGTAATCCCAGTACTTGGGAGGCTAGGACAGGAGGATCGCAGGTTCAAAGCCAGCCTCAGCAACTTATAAAGGCCCTGTTTCCAAATAAAAAATAAGAAAATAGGGCTGAGGGTGTAGCTCAAGAGGTAGAATGCCTCTGGGTTCAATCCTTAGTGCCACAAAAACAAAACAAAACGAAAACACAAGAGCTGAGTTCTTACTGTGTTCCAGGCACTGTGTGGAACAATTCACAGGAATCCGAGTTTAATGCTTTCAATAATCACAGCAGGTGGATATTAGACATATTTACAGAATGGCTTTAAATGTTAAATATGAAATGAAACCCCAGAGCGATCAGTAGTCACTCTCCAGGAGTCTAGGGATCTAGTACATAATGAGAGTTTGGGAAGGAGTTGAAATCACTAATCTACTTTCTGTTTCTATGGATTGCCTATTTTGGGCATTTCGTATAAATGGAATTCTACAATACATGGCATTTTGTGTTAGATTTCTTTCACTTAGCACGATGCTTTCAAGGGCTGGCTGTACTCTATGTATCACTGCTCTATGTCTTTTTATGGCCAAATAATATTCTATTGTACGGATATAGCACATTTTGTTTATCCTTTCATCAGTGAATGGACATTGGAATTATTTTCATTTGTTGATTATTATGACCATTGGTTCTCTGCAATTCCACATACAGTTTGTACATATAAATATATGGTTTTGTGGGGGGACTGGGGATTGAACTCAGGGGTACTCTACCACTGAGCTATACCCCCAGCCCTTTTATTTTGAAATGGGGTCTTGCTAAGTTACTGCACACTGGCCTCATGCCTGCAATCCTCCTGTCTCAGCCTCCTAAACACTGGGATTACAAGTGTGCGCCACTACACCTGGCTCCTAAATATATGTTTTATTAAATTCCCTTGGTTATATACCCAGAGTGGAATTGCTGGGTCATACGGTAACTTTGTTTTTCCTTTTGAGGATCTACTGCCAATTGTTTTTCCAAAGAGGCTGCACCATTGTACAATTTCAACCACAATATCTGAGGGCTCCGATTCTCCTTATCCTTGCCAACACTTGTTATTGTCTGTCTTTTTAATTATAGCAATCCTAGTGGTGTAAAGCACAGTATCTTCTTGTGGTTTCAATTTGCATTTCCATAAAGGTTAAGGATACTGAGCATCTTTTCACACGCTTATTGGCCACTTGTATTTCTTCTTTGGAGAAATAGCTATTTAAATTCTTTGCCAAGCCAGGCATGGTGGCGCATGCTTGTAATCCCAGTACTTGGGAGGCTGAGACAGGAGGATGGCGGGTTTGTGGCCAGCCTCAGCTACTTAGTAAGGTCTTCTGCAACTTAGTGAGACCCTGTTTCAAAATAAAGAATAAAAAGTAGGGCTGGGGGTATAATTTGGAGGTTGAATGTCCCTGGGTTCAATCCCCAGTACCACCACAACAAAAAACAAAACTGGGATCTTATTTTTTTCTTTTTCTTTTTCTTTTTGGTGGTACTGGGGATTGTACCCAGGGGCATTCTAGCTCCAAGCTACATCCCCAGCCCCATTTTATTTTTTAGTTTGAAACAGGGTCTCGCTAAGTTGCTGAGGGTCTTGCTAAGTCACTGAGGCTGGCCTCGAACCTGCGATCCTCCCGTCTCAGTCTCCCAAGTATGGGGATTACAGGTGTGTGTCACCACGCCAGGTTAAAGCTGGGATTTTAAAAGGCCATTGCTTCAATGTGAAGATGGATGAAAAGTTAACTCACTATCAAGAGGGATCCGCAGGAAAACTCAGGGATTTCAATCCTGACAATGCGTAAAGGGGGAATCTCTCTTTTTTTTTTTTTTTGTGGTACCAGGGATTGAACCCAAGGGGCGTTCTACCTCCGCACTACACCCCCGGCCCTATTTTTTATACTTTATTTTGAAACCGGTCTCACGAAGTTGCAGAGGGACTCACTAAGGAGGGAGGGAGAGAGAGAGAGAGAGAGAGAGAGAGAGAGCTGAGGCTGGCCGCGAACCCGGATCCTCCGGTCTCCGCCTCCCAAAGTACTGGGATTACAAACATGCTCCACCACACCCGGTGGGAAATCTCTTTTAATTTATAGCCATGCCCAGTCTCTTCTTTGGGGTGGGTCTGAGTCTATGCAGCCTTCAAAGAATATAGCAGATCTGAAAAAGTTGAGGAATTTCTAAAAATGTAATTATAATTCAATGGATGAATTAAACAGCTAAAGACATTTTTTTTTTTTTTTGCAGTACTGGGTATTGAATCCAGGGGCATTCAACCTCCGAGCTCCACCCCCAGCCCTATTTTTTATTCTTTATTTTGAAACAGGGTATCACTCAGTTGCGGAGGCCTCACTAAGTAGCTGAGGCTGGTAGAGAACCTGCAATCCTCCAGTCTCAGCCTCCCAAGTACTGGGATTACAAGCATGCACCACCACGCCCGGCTAAAGGAATAATTATTAAAATAGAAGATACAGAGTCAGGCCTGCTGGCACATGCCTGTAATCCCAGTACTTGGGAGGCTGAGACAGGAGGATCACATGTTCGAGGCTAGCCTCTGCAACTTAGCGAGGCCCTCCTCAATTTAGTAAGACCCTGTTTCAAAATGAAAAAAATAAAAATAAAAAATAGGGCTGGGAGTGTAGCTCTGAGGTAGAATGTCCCTGGGTTCCATCCAGTACAAGAACAAAAAAGAAGATCCGGGAATAATAATGTAGCCCAGGAACCTAGAGCTGAAAATTATTAGTTTAAAGGATATGAAGACAGAGTATTAGAAGATCTACACATGATTCGAGTTTCAGAAAGAGTTGAAATAAAATGGAAATGACACGTCAAAAGATAAAGCCTAAGACTTTTTCAAGAGAAGGACAGATAATCCAAATCAAACCCAAGGACAAACAAAAAGACATCCGCAGCCAGACATATCATAATGAGGTTGCTCTATGCGAAGACAAAGAAGAATTTAAAAGCAGAAGCAGCTAAATTAGAAAGAAATGGCAATTTACAATGTAACTGCCAACTTGGACAGCAACCATGGAAACCGAGACTGAGGAATGACACCTTCAGGCCCGGACACAAAAACAGCCGTCAACTCAGAATGCTATAACCTGTGTGATTACTTCTCAAGAACGAGGAGGAGAAGAAAGATTTTCAGAAAAACAAAAACAGATGGGAGGGATACGCAGCAGGGACCATGAGCAGAGACGTCAGGCAGCCATGTGGGTTGTAGGGAGAGCTCAGTCGTTGGCTGTGTAAAATAATTATTATTTTTTTGTGTGTGTTTTAGTGGGATTGAACCCGGGACATTCTACCTCCGAGCTACACCCCAGCCCTATTTATTTTTTATTTTTTATTTTGAAACCGGGTCTCATTAAGTTGTGGAGGGTCTCACTAAGTAGCTCAGGCTGGCTGCGAACCCAGTTCCTCCGGTCTCAGCCTCCCAAGTACTGGGATTACAAGTGTGCACCACCAACCCCGGCTTGCATAAAACAATTATAATGCCTGTCTTGTAGGTGGAAAAGTAGGTCAAACCAAATAACTAGAAGCAACTATACACTGTTAATTAATACTGATTAATTTAACCTGTAAATTGACTAAATAGGTATGTGAAGATGGCTAGAGACTCCACGAGAGGAATAGATAGAAGAAGGTCTATCTATTATAAGCCAAGTCTCAGCAACTTAGCAAGACTGAGCAACTTGGTGAGATCCTGTTTCCCAATAAAAAATAAAACGGGGCGGGGGGTGTAGCTCGAAGGTAGATTGCCCCTGGGTTCGATCTTCAGCACCAAAAAAAAGAAAGAAAGAAAAAAAAAAAGATGACAGAAGAGCCAGGTGGGGTGGTGCATGCCTGTAATTCCAGTACTTGGGAGGCTGTGACAAAGAGAGCGCAACTTCAGAGCCAGCCTCCAGGCCAGCCTTGGGGTCTCAGCCAGACCGTGTTTCAAAATATAAATAAATAAGCCGGGCGTGGTGGCGCAGGCCTGTAATCCCAGTACTTGGGAGGCTGAAACAGGAGGATGGCAGGTTTGAGACAGCCTTAGCAAATAGTGAGACTCTCAGGAACCTAGTGAGACCCTGCTTCAAAATAAAAATAAAATAGGGCTGGGGATGTAGCTCAGAGGTAGAATGCACCTGGGTTCCACCCCCAGTACCTCCCCCCAAATTATATATATAGGGTGAGGTATAGCTCAGTGGTAGAGTGACTCTGGGTTCAGTCTCCAGTAACACACACACACACACACACACTAAAAGAATAAACAAAATAACTTCCAAATAAATAGAAAAAAGGGAAATAGACATACAAAAAGGAAAGATACTAAAATTAATCAGTCCAAAAGACAATGAACAATAGCTACCTGTATTAACGTGGACTATACTCAGTGATGAGTGAAAGCAGCAAGTTACAGAAAGAAAAACTCCATGCCCACGAAATGAAGAATGAGCCAAGGGTTAATGACACCCAGAACACGTCAAACTTTACAGAATGCACATGCATAAAGAAAACCAGGTTCCCTCTGGGGGAGGGGAGGGGCCTCCAAACTATGATAATGTTCTGTTTCTGTGTATGTGTGTGTGTGTGCATGCACACGCGTGCATATGTGTGGGGGGGGCGTTGGGGATTGAACCCAGGGGCAGTCTGCCTCTGAGCCACAACCCCCCAGCCCTTTTTACTTTTTATTTTTTTTTGTGGTACCGGGGATTGAACCCAGGGGCGTTCTACCTCCGCGTTACACGCCCGGCCCTATTTTTTTATACTTTATTTTGAAACCGGGTCTCACGAAGTTGCGGAGGGCCTCACTAGGTAGAGAGAGAGAGAGAGAGAGAGAGAGAGAGAGCGAGCTGAGGCTGGCCACTCCGCCTCCCAAAGTACTGGGATTACAAGCGTGCGCCACCACGCCCGGCTTACTTTTTATTTTGAAACTGGGTCTCGCTAAGTTGTGGAGGGCCTCGCTGAGTTGCTGAGGCCGGCTTTGAACCTGCGATCCTCCTGGCTAGGCCTCCCAAGGACTGGGATTAGAGGCGTGCGCCACCACACCCGGCTCTGTTTATTTCTCAAACTCAGTGCTTGACGCTCTGGTGTGAACACACCCCCAAAGTACACGTGTAGGAAACCTGATCCCAGGGCACGGCACTGGGAGGGGCCTGTGGGCGGGGTTCAGGTCATGAGGGCTCTGCCCTCCTGCATGATTAATGCTGTTATGAAAAGGTTTGGCAAGGGAGTTTGAGCATTTTGACCTTCCACCTTGTGCTGCAGAAGGACACAGCCCTGGGGCGCCGTCCTGGAAGCGGAGGGGGGGGATCTCAGTGGACAACGAGCCCCCTACCCCCTTCATCTTGAACTCCCCGGCATCCAGAATGGTGAGAAATAAGTGCAAATTCTGAGGCGTCTCAGGTATTCTGTTACAGCAGCACCGACTGAGTCAGCATATGGCTCCTCATTCGATTATTCTTTAAATCACATATGGGTGTCAGTACGTCATCATATTTCACACACAAAAGAGTTTTAGTAGCCAGGCGTGGTGGCACACACTTGTAATCCCGGTACTTGGGAGGCTGAGATTGGAGGATCCGGGTTCACGGCCAGCCTCAGCTACTTAGTGAGGCCCTCCGCAACTTGGTGAGACCCTGTTTCAAACTAAAGAATAAAAAATAGGGCTGGGGGTGTAGCTCAGAGGTAGAATGCCCCTGGGTTCAATCCCCGGTACCACAAAAAAAAAAAAAAGTTTTAGTTTAAAAAGGCAGGAACCTGAGTTCTGGGAGCACGGGAAAGTCTGCAGAAGCTAGCGACCACCCCGCTTCTCAGTCATGCAGGTCAACAACCGAACACCGCGGCGTGACTTTTCAAGTACCTTGGGAGACAGGAAACACAAGTGTCAACTCCCATCTGAGCCCTGGTTCCACAGGCTAGACCTGGGCCAGCCTTCACCAGTACTTACTTAACTAGCGTGGGTCTTCTTTCATTCAATCAACTCAATCACACAAGGTAAAATAAAATAAAATCCAACATCAGCTTCCCAGGGCAGTAGAAACACAAGCTCAGGATTTGAAATGCAAATGGAAAGGAAATACACTCAAGATTCGCATCACAGTTAAAAGAACCTTAGAAGCTGGGCGTGGTGGCGCACGCTTGTAATCCCAGTACTTGGGAGGCTGAGACCGGAGGATCCGGGTTCGTGGCCAGCCTCAACTACTTAGTGAGGCCCTCCGCAACTTAGCGAGACCCTGTTTCAAAATAAAGAATAAAAAATAGGGCTGGGGGTGTAGCTAAGAGGTAGAATGCCCCTGGGTTCAATCCCCGGTACCAAAAAAAAAAGGAACCTTAGATATAATTTCCAACGTATAAGCTGGTAGAATATTCGATACAGCTATTACAGCCCTCCTCTGACACCTCCATTTCTAAGGAAATTCTGGGCCTGGGAATCAGAAGGCCGAAGCCTCAAAACACTAAGACTTTCTCCCTCCTAAAGGAAACCTAGCGCGGAGGGGCGATTAGCTAACAGATCCTCCATATATTCTTCTTCTTGACTGCGATGCACAGTGGCAGACACCCCAACTGCTAGCTGTCTTGCAGCATCTTTTTCATGGATGCTCCTCCAAGCATGCCCGAGGTTTAATGTTTCTCATCAGGTTTTTCTTTTTTTTTTTTTGTGGTACTAGGGATGGAACCCAGGGGCATTCTACCTCCGGGCTACACCCCCCAGCCCTATTTTTTATTCTTTATTTTGAAACAGGGTCTCACTGAGTTGCGGAGGGCCTCACTAAGTAGCTGAGGCTGGCCGTGAACCTGTGATCCTCCTGTCTCAGCCTCCCAAGTACTGGGATGACAAGCGTGCGCCACCACGCCTGGCTAGGTTTTTCTTTTTCTAAAGAAATCGTTGGTGCTTTTCAATCCCTGACGGACAGGAATTTCTTGTTGCAACCATTAAAGCCTCAATTTAAAGGTTTCTGTCCTGCTGGCTTCAAGTCCTTTCTGGAAGCAAGGCAGGTTATAAATAAAGAATAAAGATGTCTTTCTCCTCTGAGTTCTCCCCTCAGAAAGAGGCACCTCTTCTTATTAGATTTTGGATCAGTGAAGGAAAAGGTAAGATGAGATAAGGAAAGAGGTCGTAGTTTTGCAGGTTTTCCAACACAGGCCTGCAAACTCGGCCCTCCTGAAAATGGACAGGCTTTCTTTGATTAAAGCCTACAGGAGCCAGGCGTGGTGGCACACACTTGTAATCTCAGTACTTGGGAGGCTGATACAGGAGGATCTGGGTTTGCAGCCAGCCTCAGCTACTTAGTGAGGCCCTCCGCAATTTAGTGAGACCCTGTTTCAAAATAAAGAATAAAAAATAGGGCTGGGGGTGTAGCCCGGAGGTAGACTGCCCCTGGGTTCAATCCCCGGTAACACACACACACACACACACACACACACACACAAATCCTATAGGAACGTAAGTCAATGAAATCTTTCTACTCTCCCTACAAAGGTACATCATTCGTTTTTGTGGCTAGATCATTCTACTAATCTCTTACAAAGTCTAAATGAATTCATCATGTTAAAAGTTAAAATGAGCCGGGTGTGGTGGTGCACGCTTATAATCCAGTACTTAGGAGGCTGAGACAGGGGTATCACAGGTTCAGGGCCAGCTTCAGCAACTTAGTGAGGCCTTCTGCAATTTAGTGAGTCCCTGTTTTAAAATAAAAAATAAAATAGGGCTGGGGGTGTAGCTCAGTGGTATAATGCCCCTGGGCTCAATCCCCAGTACCACACACACACACACACAAAGTTAAAACAAGCAGGTCTTTGTGGGTTTTAGTAGCTTTTAAGCTTTAAGCGTTTTTTTTTTTTTGGTTTTTTTTTTTTGGTGGTTCCAGGGATTGAACCCAGGGGTGTTCTACTTCCGGGCTACTCCTCCAGCCCTATTTTTTATTCTTTATTTTGAAACCGGGTCTCATGAAGTTGCGGAGGGCCTCACTAAGTAGCTGAGGCTGGCCGCGAACCCGGATCCTCCGGTCTTAGCCTCCCAAGTACTGGGATTACAAGCGTGCGCCACCACGCCCAGCTAGCTTTAAGCGTTGTTAAAGTTATGACCCAAAGCTGGGTACAGATGGAGAGGCTAAATTCTATGCTCATGTTGACTGCTAGGTGTGTGAAGACCCGTAGACTTGGGCTATGGCTGCTCCTTCGCAACGCAGCCCTGCTCAATCAGGATTAATCTACAAGTCTAGATGCACTAAGAAAACAAGGGAGAAATAAATCTACATTTGCCCAAGAAATAAACTAATATTTACCTCTAAGAGAGGGCTGACATGTGCTTGTGCTCCCTTGATCTTCTGCTAACACGTGAAGTCGTCATTACCTTTCTCATTATCATAGGTGGGCATTCAGGAAATATCAGGTCAGCTGTAGAGGGCATACAGCTAGAAATCAAATGCATATTCTATTTTATTTTATTTATTTTATTAGTGTGTGTGTGTTTTACTGGGAATTGAACCCAGAGGCATTCTACCTCCGACCTACATCCCCAGTCTGATTTTTATTTCTTATTTGGAAACAGGGTCTCACTAGGTGGCTGAGAGCCTCACTAAATCGCTGAGGCTGTCCTGGAACCTGCAATCCTCCAGTCTCAGCCTCCCAAGTACTAGGATTACAAGCGTGCGCCACCACACCCAGCTTCAAATGCATATTTTAAAAAGGGCAAGTCCTGCTGGGCACGGTGGCACACATCTGTAATTCTAGCACTTGGGAGGTGGAATCAGGAGGATTGAAGGTTCGAGGCTAGCCTCAGCAATTTAGTAAGACCCTCAGTAACTGAGCGAGACTCAGTTTCAGAATAAAAGAACTGGGGGTGTAGCTCAGAGGTAGAATGCCCCTGGGTTCTATACCCAGTAACAACAACAACAACAAAAGGGCCAGGGGTGTAGGTTAGTGTAGAGCACTTGCTTAGCATGTTGGAGGCCCTGGGTTTGATTTCCAGTAATAAACACACGAAAGAAAAAAAAAACTAAATAAAATGAATAGCTTTCATTCATATCACAATTAATCAGAAACTGATAAATCCAATTCATTTTTGATAAACCCTATTTATCAAAAATTGGAAGTACTGCTGGGTGTGGTGGCGCATGCTTGTAATCCTAGTACTTGGGAGGCAGAGACCGGATGATCCGGTGTGCGGCCAGCCTCAGCTACTGTGCGGCCAGCCTCAGCTACTTAGTGAGGCCACTTAGTGAGACCCTGTTTCTAAATAAAGGATAAAAAATAGGGCTGGGGGTGTAGCTCGGAGGTAGAATGCCCCTGGGTTCAATCCCCAGTACCGCCAAAAAAAAAAAAAGAAAAAAATTGGAAGTACTTATATTGAGTAAGAAATGCATGTGTCTCATCTGGAAAAAAAAAAACTAAGAACTTTAAGAGAATAAAATGACCTGAATAAATGGAGAGATGACTCCCTGAATTAATTTATAAATTTAATGCAACTGAAATCTAAGCTGTGATAGGATTTAAAGAACACCAACTCTAAAAGCCACCTGTGTTAGTGTAAGTGTATGAGACTAGAAAAAGAAATAAAGTCATATGGTTTACCCCAATGGGTATTAAAAAATGCATGGTAAACTTAAAAGGTCTGGAATTGACTTAGAAATAGAACAGAAGAGAGTCAAGAATGGGTATTAAAAAATGCATGCTAAAACTATAACTTAAAAGGTCTGGAACTGACTTAGAACAGAAGAGAGTCAAGAAATAGTTATGTATATATGGGAATACAGTATCATTAGAAGTGAGACACATGGATATCCACTTGGGAAGAAAAGTAAAATTCTTACCTTATACACACACAAAAAAGGACATCTTACAATTTAAGAAGGTAAATATTCCAAACAAACAAAAAAAAATTCTCTATTTTCTTCAAATAAGTGTATAGACTGGGGGACGGAGAAGCCCTGTTTAAGCAAGGCAAAGCCCAGAAGGCTAAAGAAAGTTTAGATTTCATACAAGTTAGAAACTTTTTTGATGAAAAAAATTGGCATGATAACATTAATAAAAGTGACAGGTGAGAAAATTAACCACCATAATATATACGAAATGTATAAATCAACAGAAAAAGAAATCTCAAGACACTATTAGATGGAAGAAAAGTTGCAGAACATATATATATATATATATATATACACATATATATGTATATACATTATGTATTATATGTATATATATATGTATATTATATATACAATGTTCACTGATACATAGTTGTGTCTTATACTATGTACATATTGATACTTGCACAGAGAACGTTCTGGGGGAAATGCAGAGGGTAGCTCCACCAGGGCAGCCGGGTAGATAAGGAAAGGAGGGAAGAAGACTGGTTAGTGTTCCTGCTCTATATAAATGATTTGAAATTTAGTTTTACTATGCAAACTTTTCTTTCAGTACTTGGGATTGAATCTAGGGGCGCTCTACCACTGAGCTATATCCCCAGACCCACCTCCCCACTTTTTTTTTTTTTGCGGTACCGGGGACTGAACCCAGGGGTGTTCTACCTCCGAGCTACACCCCTGGCCCTATTTTTTATACCTTATTTTGAAACCGGGTCTCACAAAGTTGCGGAAGGCCTCACTAAGTAGCTGAGGCTGGCCGCGAACCCTGATCCTCTGGACTCCGCCTCCCAAGTACTGGGATTACAAGTATGTGCCACCACGCCTGGCCACCTCCCCACTTTTAATTTTGTTTTTTGTTTTGACACAGGGTCTCGCTAAATTGCCCAGACTGGCCTGGAACTTGCAATCCTCCTGCATCAGTCTCCTGGGTAGCTGGGATTACAGATGTGCACCACCATGCCCAGCTACAATGTATACTGTTTATCTTAAGCTTATTTAATTACAGTCATGCAAAAATATATATCATCGCCATTCTTAAAAAATTAAACCGTAACAAGGTAAAGAGTTAGAAAGTAAACATCTCCATTCAAACACACTCCCTAAACCAATCTTATTTCCCTCCTGGACAGTAGTTTTCATTAAAGATTTCTCTTCTAAGCCGGGCGTGGTGGCACACGCTTGTAATCCCAGTACTTGGGAGGCTGAGACAGGAGGAGGTTCAATCCCCGGTACCGCAAAAAAAAAAAAAAAAAAA
>PVJS01025604.1:0-27718 GCA_004027185.1 Glis glis
AATATTTTTCATGATGTACTAAGCAGAACATTGTTAGTGTTAAGACTTCCTGATGTAAAAAAAGGTATAAAAATAAAGTCTGATGCTCGCTGGGCAGAGACAGTGCCTGCAGCTTCACTGAACTGTTGGGCCTCCTGTCTCTCATTCCCTCGCCGACCCTACACCTCCTTCAGGGAATTCCCCGGACCCGCCGAGGCTGGACCCCGCCGGGTGGCGCCCCGAACAGGGACCTGAAGGTAAGCCCCTCATATTTCCGGTGTAGGTAGGACTCTACCCTGGGTATTACAGACCCGCTAGCAAGAAGGCTAGTTAAGTGAAGGGGTAGATAGAACTTTTTGAGAGACAATACGCCGACTCCTCACCCACCTTCGAGTACCTGGCCCCATTGGAGAGGGTCTCCATCGCAAAGTCTTTAACATCTAACTTGCTTGAGACTCCCTTTTCAAGGATGTTTTCCATAGCAAGAAGCTTTAGAACACAGAGACCTTGTTTACCTCCAGAGCAGATTTATTTACTGTCCAATGTAATAAAATTAGTATCTCCCACTGGAAGAGATAGGCATGTACCATATGCTAGCAGCTTCCTATATAAGATCTCGATTCCTAAAAAATCAGTTTTATTCTCCTACAAGACATCTGTCTGTGTTGGGTATTGCTCATCAGTCATATTGTTGCCCTGTGGGAACTGGGGCCCAGGAAAGCAGCACAGAGTTTCCCTGGCTACTGCCATTGTTGTAAGTAACACATCTTTTGTCTCTGATCCAGAGCTTTCCTATCTTTTGCCATTATCTCTTAAAATGGTGGCAAGCTAACTTTTTAGCTTGCAATAGACATAAAAATAAAAATCTAAGAACTCTTGTAGGTATTGGCAAAGCATGAAAAATATCCCTATTCCTTGAAAACACTTAATGTAAATATAGATGTCATCAGATGATAAAATATGTCATAGTTAGATATAAAATTTCCCCTAACGAGCTCATTTATTAATGTTTGGAGTTGATATAATTGAATCATGAGGGTTATAATCCCCAAATTGGATAAATCCATTGTAATGGATTTACCTAGGTGGTACCCAGTAGGCCAGTAGGGTGTGGCTGGAGGAGGTGGTCTCTGGGGGTGTAGCCTTGGGGATTATATATATAGCCCCCGCCCTGCACACTCTCTTGCTTCTAGCCTCCATGATGTGGAAGCACAACCCACATGTTCTTCCTTTCTCCACTTCTTGCCACCATGCCCTGAGATCCATGGTCTCTGTCCTCACATGGTTTGAACCTAAAATCTTTTTTTTTTCGGTACCAGGGATTGAACCCAGGGGCATTCTACCTCCGCGCTACACCCCCGGCCCTATTTTTTATACTTTATTTTGAGACCGGGTCTCACGAAGTTGCGGAGGGCCTCACTGAGAGAGAGAGAGAGAGAGAGCTGAGGCTGGCCGCGAATCCGGATCCTCCACTCTCCGCCTCCCAAAGTACTGGGATTACAAGCGTGCGCCACCACGCTCGGCTCTGAACCCAAAATCTTAAGAAAATAAATCTTCTTTCCTCTAAATTACATGGTCAATCTTTAGATTATAGCTGCAAGAATGCTGACAGATACACTATATAAAGGAAATGTCTACAAATTTATGTATAAAGGTACAAAAGTCCTAAATAAAAATCAGCATACAGAGGCTGAGGTGTAGTTCAGTCATAGAGTGCTTGCCTGGCATGGCCCTCAGCTCAATCCCTAGACTGTAAGATTTTTTAAATAATAAAACTCATAAAATTCAAACCAGTCATGGTGGGACACACCTGTAATTCCCATACTCTGAAGGCTGTGGCGGGTGTGGTAACTTAGTGTGACCCTGTTTCAAAATAAAATAGGACTGCGGGTGTAGCTCTGTGGAAGAACATCCTGAGTTCAATCCCCAGTACCACACACAAAAAAATTAAATTTAGCATACAGAATTCAGATTAATTTCATTCATATTAAAATTATGGAATGAGGGAGGTAGTTTAGGGGAAGGTGGGGGTGGGAGAGGGAGAATCAATGAAGGAATCACTTCCATTGACATTATGTACATATTTGAGAATACCAATGCCAATCTCAATATCTGCATGGGGAAGGGGAGGGAGTGAGGAGGGAGCCAGGGGCAACTCACCCAGTGCTGTTGTGAATGTATGTCACTATCACTATGAGCTACATTATGATGTGAGAATATAATGCACCAATAAAAGTATAAAAAAAAAGAAGAATGTGGCCCTGACAGCAGGATCTGGTCTGGTACTACCAAACAGACCATGGTGTTCTGCTGTTGAACATAAACAATGCTGCAGAATATGAACATCAGAAAAGGCCACAGGCGACCCTATCCATGATGGATCAAGACCATGATAGGGCCATTCTATAATTCTACTTAAGCACAGATTAAAACCCCAAATATTGTCCAAACCGCAAAAATTATCCAAATATTTCCTCTCCTGCCTAATAAAAGGGACTACCATTTCTTCACCAACTATGACTTTGTCCCCATTCTAGCCTTCCCTCTTTCTGGATAAGATTAACATAACTAATCATAGAATGACTCTCAATTCCCGATAGCATGCCATCCAGAGAAGAGCCCTGCTTCTTTAAATCCCCAAGATCACCCAAATCAGGATAATAAGCCCCAAATCCTATAACTCCTCTTAATGGCCTCTCACTGAGGAACCCCACAGTTTTCCATGATGTGAACTTTTCCTCATTACAAAGAGTCATAATCTCAAATTGCTCAACCACAGTCGTGGGGCCTTTGGTTGGAAAACACTGACACTTAACACATGTAGAATAATTTCTAGAAGATTGTAAGTTCTTAATAAATGTGAGCCATTATCATATAAGTAGCAGCATATTGAAAGGTAAAATCTATGGATTTAGAAACGAGACCTGTATTACTTACTATCTTGGTCATAGCCCAGATTTCTCAAAACCGCACTCTCTTTATCTGTATTGTGAGTTACAGCAGCATTTTCCTGCAGAATGATTAGCATTATTAAATGAGGTAATTAGATGAGGCACTCTTTTAATGTTAATTTCCTCCCCATATCTTTGCATTTACTCTACAAAACATATACCCCATTTCTAAAACAGTAAGTGAATTCAACAGAACAAGCCACTTGTTTCCAGTTTGCTCATAGGTGCCCACCATAAGCAGAAACAAGGAAATAAACCCTTCAAATAAGTGGACATCATTCATTTAACACCAATTCTCCTTTGCTTTTTTTTCTATACAATGCAGTGCTATAAATCCTCAGGCAGAGGAAAAAGAAATGAGAGAGCAAAGTATGCAATTTTACTCCTTGACAGAAATGACCAGAACTGGGGGGAAATATTTCTAACCAATCGGACAGCAACTTATACGCAGCCATTCCCATACATATTTAACACATGATTTGATGTCATAAAAATTCAATTTACATGTAGTTTCAGCAACCATTTACTGCATACATAAACCTACACTCAAATATAAATACTCTTTATTATCCAGTTTATTAACCAAGGACATTTGATATAAAAAGAAAGTAATATAATCATTGCCCTCTTTTTTTCAGCACAGATTCACTAAAGAAACACACACACACACACACACACACACACACAGAAAGCTTTTTTAAGACTTTTTTTGCTCCTCATCAATAATTCAATAGGAGAATGAGAGGAGGAGAGAAAGGACAAGACTCTAGGCCAAATTCAAATCTAATGTAAAAGAGGAAATGAAAGCCGGGCGTGGTGGCGCACTCTTGTAATCCCAGTACTTTGGGAGGCGGAGACCAGAGGATCCGGGTTCCTGGCCAGCCTCAGCTCTCTAGCTCTCTCTCTCTCTCTCTCTCTCTCTCTCTCTCTCTTTCTCCCTCCACTTAGTGAGGCCCTCCACAACTTCATGAGACCCGGTTTCAAAATAAAGGATAAAAAATAGGGCCGGGGGTGTAGCGCGGAGGTAGAACGCCCTGCATTCAATTCCCAGTACCGCAAAAAAAAAAAAAAGAGGAAATGAGTCTACTAAAACTAAAATTCAGTGAGTATGTTCTATTAACACAATTTTTTTGCTTCAGATATGTTTAGGTTTATCTAGCATGTTACTTTATTTTTTTTAAGAGAATGACAGTCTTTTCCATAAAACCAACAAACCTTAAAGGACTGAGACAAAAAGGAATCAGAGTGAAGAAAACTTTGTCTAATAAAGGTAATTTTCAAACCAGGTGTGGTGGCGCACGCTTGTAATCCCAGTACTTGGGAGACTAGAGGATCTGGGTTCGCAGCCAGCCTCAGCTACTTAGTGAGGTCCTCCGCAACTTAGCGAGACCCTGTTTCAAATTAAAGAATAAAAAATAGAACTGGGGGTGTAGCCTGGAGGTAGAATGCCCCTGGGTTCAATCCCCAGTACCGCAAAAAAAAGTAAACTTTCAACATATTAGAAAATATTTAATCAGTTTAATGTTGACTTTATTCTCATTGGTCATTTAACAAAGTGTTGATTGAATCATGTAAAATACCTCAACTTCTAATAAAAAATGCAATGAAATGCCAATTATTTGATACAGTATTATATAAATAAAATTATTGTATAAATCCCATCAAATATCAATTATTTAAGACATAGGAAATAAATAAAACTAAGAAAGTTCATTAAATTTTATTGGCATGTTTTTACTAATTTGTCATTTTGTGATTTCTTGAATCTTTTTGATATTTAGACTCTAATACACTTAAAAATAAATTCCATTTATATACATATACAATTGTGTACTACAACAGTTACTATCCAATATACTCATACAAACTTAAAATCCATCATTTATCTCAATGATTTTAAGTGCAGATTTGCATTCTTTCTTACACATGTTTATTAAATTATTCTACTTTTAAAATTGATTATTGAATTCACAATCACTTAGTGTACTATTTACCCATTTTTCTACAGATAAAGAAAAGAATGCACATGCCCTGTTGGTTTTACCAAATGTGGAGTGGGGTGGGATATGGAGAGAAATACACAGAGCTGTGTGCATGTATATTTTTATCACATTGACCTGCACTAAGATGTATAATTGCAATGCACTAATAAAATAATTTTAATAATAGTGGAAAAATTTTGTTATTTGTGATTAATAATGATTAGTTTGTGACTCTGATCATGTTTTTTTGGGGGGGTTGGGGCTATAAATAGCAAGTCATTAAAAAGACCTTTAAGGAGTATTTAAATGAGAAAAACATGATTAATCATTTGATATATGTTAATGAATCACAGTAACCAGACCAGGTGTGCAAGAAATCAAGTGTTCTATATTTTGTATAATGATATGACTTTGTGAATTTATTCCACCTATTTTTTGGGAAAGAAAAATAACTTCAGTATTTCCTGGTGTTTATCTTTCCTCTTTCTGGGGTTGACCAGGAAATTGCTTAGAGAAATTAGGGTTGACCAAGACAGACACTAAGATCCCCTCAGCATGACTAAACTTTAGATAGGCTTCCTCCTGACCTCTCTTTTTTTTTTTTTTTTGAGAATTTACTTTGAAATCTCATAAATTATTTCTCTGCTCCTTTGAGATGTATTTTTTTTTCAAAGTCTCTTGCCAATCTTATCATCTAGAAATGTCTTTGTTATGGAACTGGAAACCATTCATTTTAAATTAAAGAAGATAGCACTCTTGTCTCTTGTCTCTGTTAGAAGATCCTAGCCTAATTTTTTTGGATGCCAACTAACTAGCATAGATGGCCTAAATACAGAGAAACAAAAAATTTGCAAACTACGTGCTCAGCACACCCTGTTGATAAATCTCCCCCTAACTATCCAGCAGTAATTTTACACCAACTCACCTCTCCACTTAAAAACCCTCCCAGCCTTAATTCTTATTAACCAGACACCAAAACTTTTCATTTGTCCTTGAAAATTATTCCTCCTATCAACTTTGCTCAGAAACTCATTTCTTCATGGCTAAATTATTTTAATGTTCTCCTTGCTCGAATGTCCTTGGATAAGATGTGCAACCAACAGAAGCTAAGTCTGCTCAATGTACACAAATGTTGATAGTTGAAATTGGTAGCTTAAAACTAAAACATCACAGATATAGCCCAAACTATATTTGAAGGCTAAGGACCCAGGAGCTGGAGCATAATATTACTGAATTGATGTCATTATTGCTTCTGTTAGATATAACACTACTCTTTGCTCTGTTGATTACACTAACCCTGATGCTGGCACATGGCTGCCTCTGCTTTCTCTGGGAAGAAGATACAACTATGGCTGCTACTGATGCTGGTGTCACTGCTGCTGCCACACATCCCCAGACTGAATCCAGGGGTGGACCTGTCTTCCTCATGTAGCCTCGCCACCTCATGTAGCCTCGCCAGGACTGTCGGGAGCCATTTCTTTGGCTTCAGGCTCATAGATGCAAATGCAGCCTTGAGAGGTATAAGCTTTGCCAAATAGGACGATTAAGACTTGTTGTTAAGAGTGCTATACATTTCTATAGCCGAAGGCTATCTGAGGAGAGACTTGATGGTTCTTCAATCCAGGAGGATTGACCTCACCTACCCAGGGGACATGACTCCCAGGTGCAGGCAGAGGAGGGAGGTGGTCTGGAGAGATCAGATTAGCAGAAAGGGGTGTTGACATTGTATGGTGGAGGAGACTTTGTATCTATTTCGGGTGCTCTAAAAGGATATATAAAGACTGGGCTGAATAAAGTCGAGGCTGCTGCAGTATGGAACTGAGAGCCCTCCCGAAAAATTATCTTTTGTCTCTCTCTCTTTATTTTTCTTAATCCTCACTCCCTGTTTCAGGAACTGTTCGAACCTTTCAGCTCTGCCGGCGGGTTCCGTCACAGGACAGGTGCCCATTCCAGCTGCAAAGGACACTGGGAAAGTGAGTATTTTTACATTCTATGATAAGAGATGAGTTCTGGCACATAAGCTGGAAAAGTGCAAAGTTTATTGGCAAGTGTTTTAGGCGCTGAGCTCCAACATAATGACAAAATCCCACATAGTCCCCTCTCCTCTAAATCTTACATAAAATTCTCAGTGCCACTGTTACTTTGCTTTTTCCTTGCTTTCAAGAACCCACTGGTTCTCAGTAACTGAGAACTAATTTCTCAAATGGAGCATCTATGAATTTTTATTATTAGGCCACATGGTAACTACCCAGTTTGCTTGCCTCCATTACTTAGGATATGTGTTGGCATGGTACTATCTCTATTATGCAAATTCCAAGGCAAACCTTTTTCACATGTTCTACCCTCTGCTGGAATGCCCTTTGCTCAATTCTTCTGTACAAATCAGGGATGGTAAGCAGATTTCAACTCTAGTAATATCTGTGTTGAGAGGCAGTGTCTTCCTGCAACACTATAGTAAGAACAATTAATATTACTCCCAAATTCAGTAAGAGCATGACTAATTAATGTTATAAGAGAAGGAAATGAATGCCTCAGGCAAAAATGTCTGCCATCTCTGATTTAAATGTTTGTCAAGTACAACCTCTTTTAGTAAGCCTTGCCCATCTATTTTAGCTCATTATGTTAAATCTATTAAATGAGATAGTACTTGCTTTTTATATTAATTTTGGCAAACTTCTTGAGCATATTATGTCTGTGTGTATTGTGTTCCTTAGATAGTAAGCTCATAAACACAAGGACTCTACTTTCCTACTTTTCCATGTCAGCACATAAATCTGTACTGGGTCCTCAGCAGATGGTAAAAAAGTTTATTGACTGAAGGAGCAAATAATCACCACTGGGAACCGACCTCAGGTTTTGTCTTCCTGTTTAAGATGCTGGGATCACTCCTGTGACACTTTATGCTGCTCTCATGGTACAAGGCTGGCTTCTCATGTTTCTAACACACCCTTGGAAATGATGCTAGTGGATAAATTGGCTCAGCATCGCATCTCGAGTGGATTCCCCGAGGTTCCGTGGAGCCTGGCAGCTGCGACAAATGTGTTGCACTCGATTCCCTTGGTACGTCTCATTATGCTCGCCTCCATCGCTTGCCCTTACACTGCTTCAGCAAATTCACCTGTGGTGACAAATGTCCTCTCTTTCAACCAGGCAGGGATTCAGCAAACTCCTTAATCAGGCATTTCATCTTCTAAGGCTTGATACGCATTTACTCTTCTTTTATTGTACAATCATGTGCAGTTCTCATTGTTCCTATGTGCTATGAAAAATAATGTTTCTGGTCCTCAGGAAGAGTCTGGTGTGAAAAAATGATAATTTTTTTGAGTGTTTGAGTTTTGAACAAGTAAGTGAATGTACCCAGTAGTTCCTGATTGGTCAACAGAAAATTGGCAAAAAAATGGGGCTTGGAGAAGGTGTGCAGGGTGTGTGTGTGTGTGTGTGTGTGTGTGTAACCATTTTCTATAAGACATGATTAATTTGGGAGAAAGCATATATTGCCTGCATCACTAGTTTTAACTTGTGACAAAGTAAAGTGAACAAATCTCTATTCAAGGTGGAAAATCTCTATTCAAGGTATTGAAAATATCTAGTAAGCTAGGAATTTAGTAAAGAAAGGCATGAATATAATAAATTACAATTGTCTTGTAATTTATTCAAAGGACAAATGTATCATAAGCATCTTCTGACATATTTTCAATACCACAGCCTTCTTTCAAATACCTAAACTAGCAGTCCATTCACAATCTACTTTCCCAATATTATCACCACTCAGCCTCAAACATGCTCTGAATCCCTGCTACATTCTATTCTTTGCCATTCTGTGTACTAGTAACTCTTCAAGGAAATTTCAAACATACTCTTGTTCTTCATCCTGAAATATCACACTAAGCCACCTTTTTGCCATATCATTCCAAGCTGAGCCATCAAGAATGAGTTAATTTGCCCTCCTCTTCAATAAAGTTCTCCTCAGATGTCCAAGACTGCCTAAAAATAGCCTACTTTCTAAATTCCCAGAGAACAACAGTTTCTATTAAAACTGACTGGATTTCATAGTTTTTATATAATCTATTTCAAGAACCTCGATGCCTGGAGATTGTGAGTACCAAGAAACCAGATCATATCTCACTCTCTGTGTTGGGATGTCTGGTGTAGTACATGACACATAAGATGCACTTATTAAATATTGAGAAAAAATGACAAAGTTCGCTGTCATTTTTTGTTAGGCTTATTCTTTAAAAAATAACCTGAAATGAATATTACTTTCAGAACTTTGGTGGACTATATTTCTTCAATAACTCTCCCATGAAAATAATTAAAAATGCTGAATAAAATATGAAAAGCATAATTTTAAACTCATTACTCAACTATCAAGAGAATTAGACATCCAAAGAGACTGAAAGCAAAGCCAATGGATGGTCCTGGTGATTTTGAGCTTTTATTTTTTTATGTCTAGTGTGTAAAAAGCATCAAAAGTGAAGCCTAGCATCTACCCAGGTTAGTGACTCGCAGCATGATGCTGGAAGCCTAAAGCAGTGCACGTTCGAAGTAAGGGTGAACTTGAAACAAACCTCCTTTGTAGGAGAGAAGAGTAGCAAAGGAACTTTCCTTTTCCCACCTCATTTCTGAACAGAGGAGAAAAAATGTTCTCTCCCCACATTTCTAATCACAATTCACTCTCACTTAACTTTATCCTTCCAAATCATGGTACTTGGATGCCTAAAAAATCCTCAAGAGGAAATCTTAATATAAAGTGACGAGTGGCAGCATGCTAAGGTACCTGGCAAAAGAAAACAAATTATTTTTAGGATCAACTGAGTTCTCAAGGAACCACTGGAAAAAAATTGAGGAATATAAATTATAATGCAAAACAAAAGCCACACAAATAATGTCATAATATCCAAAGGAAAAACAGGAAGAAACCAATATATGCTATTTGGAGATACTGAAATTATCTGAAATGGACTATATATTAAATATATTAACATGTTTAGAATAACATGTTTAGAATAACATGTTTAGAATAAAGATGTTTAGAATAAAGAGAATAGAGGACATAAATGAGGAGAAAGAACGATTCTGGTAAGTAAAAAAAGAGGGACTGGTGTCTGCAATCCCAGTACTCTAGAGACTGAGACAGGAGGATCACGGATTCAAGGCCAGCACACAGTAACTTAGTGAGACCTTGTTTCAAAAAATAAAAAGAGTTGGGGGTGTGTCTCATAGGTAAATGCTGCTGGTTTCAATCACTAGTACGAGAAAAAGAAAAAGGAAGGAAGGATGGAAGGAAAGAAGGAAGGAAAGAAGGAAGGAAAGAAGGAAGGAAGGAAGGGAGAGAAGAGGGTAAAGGAGAAGACTGGAGATGAGAGGAGGAGAGGCGAGTAGAAGAGGGGAGGGGGGGAGAGGGGAGGAGAGGAAACTGGCATAAGGAATAAAAACGCAATAGTGTTATAAGAAATTGATCATGCTTGTATCAAATACTCATGCCTCTATTAACACATGTTAAAACATCATTTTATGTATTTAATAACCATAATTGAGACTTGAATTCGAATAATCAAATTTTTAATTAATTCAACAAATATTTATTGAGAACCCTCTACATGGAAAACATTGTTTTAGGTATTGGGACACAGCAATAAATAAGCCAGATTAAGTTTTTACTATGTAGTGGCTGATATTCTACTTTTAGAAATGAAATGACTAGCAAGCACATCATTTTATTTTAATAATAAAGAAACTGAGCAATCAAAAGACAAGATGACTTTTACATAGTTCCAAAATTAGAATAAATTCCAGATTTAAATATGGACTGTTCTGATAACCAGTGCAGTGTTACTTTCATTACAAATTCAGCTACCTACATGGAGAAGAAATGCTGTATAATAGAGACACATGAGAAAGTTAAAAGATGGAGAGCTGTAGAGAGACACATATCCATAAATATTATAACTAAACAAATGTAAGACAAGACATTATGTTTGAATAAAGTTTATCTGTTGGAGGATAGCTTGTACTTTCATTTCATTAACATCTCATTTTTATTTTAAATAGTGATAAAGACACAAAGATACTCCCTTCTATATCTCAAATTAAATGATGGTATTTTCACATCCATAACTAACCAACCATGGTAAATGGCTTAAAGGGATTCTTTGGTAGTGACTTACTAATGATAGCAACACTTTCTTCTCTTTTACTCTGCTAGGCATTTTGGCTTTTATGTTGTTGTTCTGGATGGTGTTTTTGCTTATAACCAGCAAAAACCAGGTCATATACATATCCTGGACCAAAACATTTATAAGAGATACACTTTATCATATAACATGTGTTTTTACAGAGTGCCAGTGTGAGCCAGGAGTCAGGTAGGAATTAAAGATAGTGTCAAGCGTGATCACAATAAAAAACAAAACCAAAATAGTAAGTTGATATGTCTCTCTCTGACGAATTCTTAATATTTGATTTTTAGAAAAATATGACGTTACATACAACAACAAATTATGTATATTACTTAGTGAATATGAAATAATTGATTACAAAGTCCATGAATCTTTCATAGTTTCAAATTATTCAGCCATTAAGAAAAATTCTTTCATTAATAAAGTCTATTATTTTCCTTTTCTTTGTAAATAAAATGGTGTTTGCATTGTCAAATTATCTTTTACTTGGAGAAAAAGTTATTCACAGTAATCAATATGGCCCAGATTTCAAAATTACTGAACAAAAAAGGTACAAGGTATACTTTTATCTTATTTAGTATCTCAAATAAATTAACAGTCTGAGACTAGACAAGAATATGGCATTTTAAAAAGCATACAGTGTTAATGTCATCATTACTTAAGCTGTGAATCAGAAAGACAGGATTACCAACAAACTATGGAAGTACCTCTTGACCTGGAGAAACAACTCCTATGTTGTTCATAGCTTGACTGGTCAATGACTGTTATCACATTTATTTCTTTTTTATTTCACCCTGTACCATTTGTATTGCCAGCTATGTATATAACTATTTCAATCATGTAACAACCTAACATTGTATCCTTTGAGGGCTGGAGGTTTTCATATGCAGCTTGAATCTGCTTATTCAACAACATATAGTTCTCTTTTATTAAAATCTCAACATATTTCAACACAATGCTCATTTAATTATTCTAAAACATCTAGATTCAGAATAAAAATATAAATGAGATGTCATCACTGCTCCTGATTCTGGCATCTTGAGATAGACAAAAACAAATAATGGAAAGTATGGAAAGTTTTATATTCAAAGGATTTTGAGAAATATAGTGTGGCAGATACTGTACGTTAATTCACTTTTCAACCATACTTACTCTTTCTCTCTTATTTCTTCTATAAAGATTTATAAGCTAAAAACTGGTTAACTAGTCCCAGTAATTACTTTGTGATTCAGTTTCGGTCAATGAAATGTTATCAGACATTTTCTGGGGCTGCCTGTTCCTTTTTCTCCTTCTTCCTACCTGTAATATGGATGTGGTGCCTGTCTTGGGGTCATCTGAAGACAAAAGCCACATGCCAAAAACGCAGAACACATGTCAGTTTTCCATGTCAACACATAACTACCACCCCTGTATCTCTTGTTATATAAGATATAAAACCCCCTCACTTCTTTAGGCCACTGTTGTAGACTATTCCATTGCACACAGCTGAATCTAACTCTAAGTGATGCAACAGACAAGTGTGGATATTGGTCTGGGCAAAGATTTGGGGGATATAGACCCAAAAATACAGGCAATAGAAGCAAAAATTGACAAATAGGATTACATTAATGAAAAGCTTCTACACGGCAAAGGAAACCAAGGGAAGAGACAAACTATAGAATGGGACAAAATATTTGCAAACCTCTGCAAAGGATTCACTTCCAGAATATACAAGTAAGTCAAAAACTCAATAACAAAAAATAAATAAAACCACATATTCCAGAAATTTGTCCATTCCAAAAATGGACAAATGACCCGAATAGACAATTCTCAAAATAGGATGCATAAATGGCCAGCAAGCATATGAAAAACCACCCAACATAACTAATCACCAGGGAGATATAAATCAAAACCACAACAAAACACCATTTAACCCCATTTCTATAACAAATGTTGGTGAGGATATAGAGAAAAGAGAACTCTTATATACTATTGGTGGGGATGTAACGTAGTACAACTATTAGTAAAAATGATGTGGAGATTCCCAAGACTGAGTATCCTTCCAAAGGAACTGAGATCACACTGAGGTGTTAAAAAGACACCTGCACTCTCATGTTTATTGCAGCACTTTTCACAATAGCCAAGAATCAACCTAGGTTTCTACTAGTGGATAAAGAAAATATGCACATACATACAATGGAATATTATTCAATCATCAAAAGAGTGAAATGCATCTCTGTCCAAGTTACATGCTCACAGTCCTCTGCCAAGCATCAGTCCTGTGCTATTACACTGCCGGAGCCACTGCTGCTCAGTGAACCTACTGGCTCTCTTTGAGTAAATGCCACATAACACACAGGCCTCCCTTCCAACTCCAGTACCCTTGAATACATACAATCAGCACCTGAGAACCCTCCTTCTGTTCCATGTCTCTTGTGATTTTATTTGTATAAATGATGAGCATTCCTCCTGTGAATTCAAATGATGCCCTTCTCAGAGGATATTCTATGAGATTCCAGAGATTCCATGTCTCTGGAATCATGCTATGTGTTCTCATTTGTTCATAATGGAACATATGCATGTATGAGAACATACCCATACCCCACCCCTTGCTGTGGTTCATCATACTTCCTTAACCCCTGCAGCTCAATGTCTAGTAGTCTACTTCAGCTTTTCTATTCCAGCATCTATGACATATGAGGATTCCATTCTTCAACCCCTAATGTTACCATTTGGAGTGACACCGTGGGTTCTTGTTCTTAGTTAGTTTAGAAAAAGTTAGCCAGAACTACTGTTGCGAGCTTGAGCAAAGTTTTATTATTACAGAGAGAAACAGGGGACAGAGTAATCAAAGCACTATGCCAGAGGTGATGCAGTGGAGTGCCTTGAAAGTAAGGCACTAATGCCTTTGAACACATACACTTTTTATAAGAATTAATTATCTCTTATCCTGCTTAACCAATAGTCTTTTCCCACCAAAAGTAGATGCAATTCTGTCAATTATCTCTGTTGTGTAAGTCCTTCTTGTTAGCCTTCTTTGTTCATCCTCACAGGGGCAGACATCACTGATCAAAATATGTTACTTGGTTAGCAAGGTCAGGGAGCTGTATGTTAAAAGCCCACTTTATTCTTTGTTTTTATTTTCATTAAAGTTTAAAGCATGTGTATTGCCCACCTGTGTCCTTGGTGAGTCTCAACATCTCCTTATCTCTATCTGCTAGAAGTTACCTATTATGTTGAAAACTTGTTTTATAATAAAGAAAAGAAAGAAACAGGAATATAGTCTTTTAAAGTATGGAGGATTTGGGACTATAACTATTTTGTTTTATTAGTAATTAATATTGAGTTAATATAGCTTGCTTTTTCATCTTTTAATGTTAGTTTAAGCTGTTGTGAAAATCTATAATTCTTTTCTAATTGCATGTGTCCATGTGTCTGTGCTTATAATATTCAGTGTTTAGCTGGACTAACAGCCAACGTTTAGCTGACCAAGGTCAACCTTGGCTGCAGCTCTCGGCTGACAACTTAGAGACAGAGAAAAGGATTTTATTGTTCTGCCTGAGTATGAGAACTTGTTCTCACTATTAGCAATTGAAACCTATTAGCAACCAATGCGGGCCCAATCTCCATCACTAAGACCCAAATTGTGTCACCAATAATATTTACAAATACTAAATTCTACTAAAGCTAGCAAACCATTTCTAGAAAGAGCCTTTACCCAGAACTTCACTGGGCCTTTAGTCTTTAGAAACTGAAAATCCCATTATATGCCATCCAATCAAATCTCCATCACAATACTCATCACACTGACAGTTAAAACAATAACATTGAGTTTTTATCAATTTTTAACCTCTAATGAAGGTAAACTCATAATATGAAGTAAAAACTCATAATATTTAAGGACTTTTTAATTTCAGTCATTATTGTATTATATTGCATTATTACATTTATTTCACTGACTTGAACCAAGTAGAGATTGGTAAGTATGTGTTGAATAAAAGAATAAATGGCCAAATGGCCCAAATAATCTAGGTAGTTCATACTGTCTAGAGATTTCACAGGATCAGCCTTCCTAATTCCAACACCTTCACACATCAAAGCCCTGAGTCCTCTCTTTGTCCCCTGGACTATGCCACAGGAACAAGGAGTAACTCATTTTGGATCCACAATTCATTACTTGATACTAATTCCAACCAAAGGAGGCTCCTGTAACCACATTTCCTTCCTTCTACTCTACTACCCCATCTCTGCTCCATAATAATCATAATTCTCTGACTTAAAGAAGCTAAAAATATTATAAGTTCTCTAAATAACTACTTTTAATGATTACCTGCAAACAGTTTTATGAAAAAGAAATAAATTTTTAGGAAAAAATATCTAACCAAAATGGAAAAAAATTACTAGGGAATGAACACATGTTCATAGATGTTACCTAAATTATTAACCCATTAGAGAAAAGCATTACATATATGATAGGCTAAAATATAAAAACTGTTATGTCGAAAAAGTAAATCAGACATCTATTCTGTAGCAAAAGAGATGTAGATCATAATTAGCATGTCATAATCCTGTTCTGATGAAATCAGTGGTGTGCACACAGAATTATGCATGGAGAAGAATGCATTGGCATAAGGAAATAAAATACATTATACTTATACTTTTCTATGTAATTCCCACATGCAACCTTCAATAATGATATGTGGTTGAAGATTTGAACAGGTTAATAGAGGACATCTCCAAGCATTCTCTTACTCTTACTCAAACCATACCACCTGGGAAGTGACATGGGGATACTCTGGATGATGATGCAATATAATGTGCAAGAAAGGGAACTCTGTATGCCCTGACTCTGCCCCTTACTACTATATGAGTTTGGGAGCAGATAATTTCTTACCAAGTTTTCTCACCTGCAAAGTGAGTCTCAATGACAGTATCCACCTCTACCTCAAAGCAATATTGTAAAGTTAAGATAACTTTTTATTTTTGTAAAGTTTAAATCAGATAAATGTAGAATATTTATTATAGAGTCAGCCCCTGTAAATATTTCAGAGTAAGTTCTAAAACTCATATGGAAAAACAAAAGATGCAGAATAGCCAAAGATATTTTCAGCAATAAGAACTATTCTGTAGGCTTCACAAAACCTGATTTCTAATTATACTACAGAGCTATAGTAGTAAAACAGCATGATACTGGCACAAAGACAGACACATAGAACAAGAGAATAGAATAGAAAACAAAGGAACAAACCCTTACACTTATAGCCTATTGATTTTTGACAAAGGTGCCAAAAACATGCTGCAGAAATGACATCTCTTTCAACAAATAGTGCTGGGAAAACTTATCCATATAAAGAAGAATAGAATTAGACCCCATTCTCTTGCCCTGTACAACAATCAACTCGAGATGGATAAAACATCTAGAAATTAGACCAGGGACTTTGCAATTACTAGAAGAGGGCAGAGTAACAACTCTCCAACATGTAGGCATGGGTAGAGACTTCCTCAATAAGACCCCCAAAGCTCAAGAAATAAAAATCAGAATCAATAAATGGGATGACATTAAATTCAAAAGCACCTGTGCAGCAAAGGAAACAATCAAGACTCTAAAGAAAGCCTACAGAAGAGGAGAAAATCTTTGTCATCTACTACTCTTATAGAGAACTAATTTCAGAATATACAAAGAACTTTAAAAACTTGACACTAAAAGAAAAAATAACTCAATAAAAAATGGACAATTAAACTGAATAGACACTTCCCACATAAGAAACACAAATGGCCAATAAATTTATTAAAAATGTTCAACATCCTTAGCAATCAGGGAAATGCAAATCAAAAACTACACTGGGATTCCATCTAAATCCAGTTAGAATGGCAATCATAAAAACACAAACAATAATAAATGCTGGTAAGGAAGTGGGAAAATAGAAACACTTATACACTGTTGGTGAGATTGCAAATTAGTACAGCCAACATAGAGATCTCTTTGGAGGTTTCTCAGAAGACTAGGAATGGAACCACCATATGACCCAGCTATAACACTCCTGGGAATCTCCACAATGCTATTATAGTGATACGTGTATGTCTATGTTTATAGCAGCATAATTCACAATAGAAAAATTATGAAACCAGACCAGGTGTGTGTCAACAGATGAATGGGTTATGAAACTGATATATACACACAATGGAATTTTACTCAGTGTCTTGGTCAACATTCTCACTGCTATATCCAAAATGACTAACCACATCACTTATAGGAAGAGGATTTATTTGCTCACAGTTTTTGGAGATGTTGGGGTTCAGTCCATGTGAAGCCAGTGTTTGCGGGGCTCAAGCATGGCGATGGGAAGAAGAGAGAGAGGAATGCAAAGCTCCACTCACACATGATGGCGCCAGAAGCAGAGAGATAGAGCAGAGAGGGAGGAAGGGTATATAATCCCCAAGGCCACACCCCAGGGGCCCTCTGTGGCAACCTAGCCCTGCTTCCAACATTGTGACCTTGTCTCTGTGAGGGATAGGGGACATTCTAAATCCAAACTATTACACTCAGTCATAAAGAACAAAAGTATGTCATCTGCAGGAAAATAGATGGAACTAGAAAAATATTAAGGTAAGTGAGATTAGTCAGTCTCAGAAAATGAAGGGTCTATGTTTTATCTCATATGTGAAAGCTAGAGAGAAATTAAGAAACAAAAGAGACTTCAGATAAATGAGGAGAGATAACAGTAGAATAGTGAGGTGGGTCTTGGAGAGGGAGGTGGAAAAGGGAAAAGGGAGATCTGATGAAGGAAACAGTCCAAATAATGCCATATACATATATGAAGTTATCAATACCAATCTTAATAATATGTAAGGGGAGGAGGAAGGGAGGAAGCAGGATGGGGTCAGAAGGAAAATGCACCAGGTGCTATGTGCATGTGTGTTCCCATCACACTAAACCTCAACATGATGTATGGTTATAGTGCATGAACAAAAGTGTATTTAAATATTGCAGAGTATTGTAATTAGTATGCCATATTTGCCAACTCAAACTGGCATCCTCATATTATACTGGCAAATATGGCATGCTTGTTATAATAATCTAGAGCATTTTTATTTGAGAATGAGTAATTCTGTTTAGTTTAGGAATACTTCTAAAAGAAGAGTGATTTTCTCATATTTTCTCTGTATTCCTTAACCAATAAAGGTTGACATTTCTAGTACTAGTATGATATAACATCATAGGTTCTTCAGGAATTCAATAGTCTATTTCATTATGTCCCCCTTTCCCAGAACATATTTGTGTGTGTGTATATATATAGAACATATGAGTTCAATTAGGGGCAGAAAAATTAAAGCAGACAAGTAAGTGGTAGGAAACATTCTATGTAAAATTAAACTTTTAGCTGTGTAGGTCTTGGCAAATTATTGTCTGTCTAACTGGAGATTATTTCAAAGACTGACTAGTAAATACAAACTTACTACATTTCTTTCCTGTGATGAGAAACCTATATTCACTTTTGAAACATGTTCTGAGCCATTTCCTTCATTTCAAGGACATTTTTTACATCTCTGCAATTCAGTCTTTTATTGTAATTTCATGTTGTTGAGTACAAAGGATTGTGTATGTCAGTAACTGTCTATTCAGGCATTAAGACAAATTTTTAATAAATTGGTGATAATATGTTTTATTTTAACAGAGAATACCAATATGTCTTAAATGTGATAACCTCTATATTATACCTGTGTTAGTTTTCTGTCACCATCTGAGAAAATCTACTTAAAGTAGGAAATACTTATTTTGGCTCAGGGTTTCAGAGGTTTTATTTAATGGTCACTTTCCTCCACTGTTTCTGGACCTGTGGTAGCAGAACATCATGGCAGGGAGCACATAGTAGGGCAAAGCTGCTCACCTTATGGTAGCCAGGAAGAAAGAAAAAGGAATAGAGGAAGAGACCAGGGACAAAATAAACCTTTCAAGGGCATGCCCCCATGGACCTACTTCTTCCAACTAGGTCCTACCTCATAAATGTTCTACTACCTTCCAAGAGCCCATTAAGCTATGAATCTGTAGATGGATTAATCCATGAATGAGATCAGAACACTCATCATCTGATCACCTCCCAACAGCCCCACCTCTGAGCATTGCTGCATTAGGAACCAAATAGTCAATGTATGAGCTTTGGGGGACATTTAGAATCCAAACCACAACAGTACAATTAGCTGTTTCTCCTCTTTAGTGAGATCCAGGGGAAATATACTCCACACTAAACAATCCTTAATTTTTTAATTAAACAATTAAATTAAATTGGAGGTAAGTATATTTATCTGTGTTCAGCAAAATTCTTAGAAAAAAAATTTACTCCTGGTAGGTGACAATGCTTATTTTTATTGTTTTCACATAGAGAAATATTTAAGAGGATAAAATCATATCGATGAATTTACTCTACTCCATAATCTGCAATAAGACCAAACTGGTGAGTCTAGTGGCAGAGAATAAATCTCTGTAAGTCTTACATGCAAGCATAGAAATGATGGAATATTTCAATCTTAAAGTTTCTTATTAGCGGTCTCTATTCTAGAATTTCATTAAGTGATTAAGGAATACTATACTTGTAAATAAGAGATTTCTTATTTGCTAGGGTCTGTTTAAAAATGTAGCTAAAAATAATATTTTCATTTCTGTAATGTATTCTATCCATGTGAAAATATTTAGCTCAAAACATTTAGCTACATACAGCTACTTAATTCAAAATAAACAGAAACATTACTTGACTATCAGAGGTATTCATTATTCTAGAAAAGGTAATTTTCATTTTTTAAAGATTTCCAAACTTTTGTCACTTTTTAAATGTTATATCCTTCCTGACAATTTTCAAATGAAGTATTAAAAATGACTAATGAATTTAGACTATCCAAATTACCTTTTAACTTTCCCTTTTTAATACTTAAATGCAAATCAAATGGTTTTTAGAAATAGTAGTAACACAGTCAAAATGTAATTGGCTATAAACACTGATTGAGTTTATCATTTTATGCCTCATGTTTAATCATTTTACTCTGACACCTTCTCACTGGGATTACTCATTGGCATCATATCTATCCATATTCTACATTACATCTGCCATTAAAAACACCCTTCCAGTTTAACTTACGAAGCCAGTGAGAGTACTTGAGTCTAAAGTGAAACATTCTTTAATACACATTATTTAGGTATCAAAACAGAAGTTAATGGCTTGAAGAAAATCCTAGTCATAGCATTAGGTCCAGAAGAAAATGTTTTTGCTGATGACATTTTCCCTCCCCACTAGAGTTATTTGATTTAGTTTTCTCAGATGTTGTTAGATTAAATTCATTGTGGGAAGTATAAGCTCCAGGCATGTTAAAGTTAGTGTGGAGGGTAGAAAAATGATAGATGAACATTAAGATGCACAGTGGAACCTGCAGAGCTTGGGGATAAAGAAAAAAAATCTCCTCGATCAGACACGTCAAGTTTCATGACAAAGAGGAAAGAAATCATAGTCGATCCAAATGTCCAATTTTGAACCAAGAATTTGGTTGTTGAGATCTTTATCAATTTAGCCTTCTGGAAAGAAGTGCAATGTCACTCAAGCTTGAGTGAGAGTAGCTGTAAGTTAATATGAAGGTAAGCATGTCGATGTACTGTCATGAAAAGTTGTATTTTTCTCTAAGCTTTAAAGGTCAAAGGCAGAAAACATGTTGTTCTCTTTTCCCAAACACATAGCAAACCCAAAACTCTGGGGGGGGGGGAATATATAACTCATTTTTAAAATATAAAATGCTTCCAAATTAATTAGTGAAAATTGAAAATACTTTATTTTATTTTATTTTATTATTATTTTTTTTTTTTGCGGTACCGGGGATTGAACGCAGGGGCGTTCTACCTCCGCGCTACGCCCCCGGCCCTATTTTTTAATGCTTTATTTTTGAAACCGGGTCTCACGAAGTTGCGGAGGGCCTCACTAGGGAGGGAGAGAGAGAGAGACAGAGAGAGACAGAGAGAGACAGAGAGAGACAGAGAGAGATAGACCGATCGATCTATCCATTGATCGATCGTGCGCGCGCATGTGCGCTGAGGCTGGCCGCGAACCTGGATCCTCCGGTCTCCGCCTCCCAAAGTACTGGGATTACAAGCGTGCGCCACCACGCCCGGCTTGAAAATACTTTAAATAGTCTATAATAGGAAAGAGATACTTCTGTTTAACTTAATATAGTCATAAAAATTCTTAACTGTGAAAAGCACAGATGTACAGATATTCATAAAATAATGTTAAATTTAAAAGCTTAATATAAAGTTCGTATTATAATTAAGTTTGCTAGGGTCTAGAAGGAAACAGAAAAAAATATGTCATATGTTAGTGGAATTAACGGGGCTTTCCCCTCTAATTTTCTTTGCTGTTTCCTTTTTTGTTTACACAAAGTTTTGTGCAACAAAATTAGACAAGAAGAGTATAGGATAAGTAGTTCAACTTACTGATGCTCATTAAAAGATTTTTTTGGGGGGTTAACATATTTTTATTAGGATTCAGGTTCCAAACAAGGTAGAAAGCAGCGGCAAGGGGGGTCAGGTAGGGAGTGATGAGGGAACACTAGGCTTGGCTAGCTGGCCACTGCCGACTGGGAACCTAGGCCTGAAAGGGGTCTGGAGACAGGGGACTGGGACAGCCTAGGAGTACAGAGTCAGCGGATGGTGTAGCGTACGTAGGGGACCTCGACGTCCTCGCTGCTCTCGTCCTTGAAGCACAGCTCAAGCACCAGCGCCTGCACATGGCAGCCCAGCTTTCGCTTCGACACACGGCTTACAATCTCTGTCATCGGCTGATCCAACCGTTCCTTGAGCTTGGCGGCTGGCATGAAGAAGGAATAGAGCATGGACACACCCTGGGACAGCATGGTGATCTCTAATTTGTGCTCTGTCTTAAAGTAGTCGAGGAATTCTTTGAGGGTCATCTCCTCGCCGTTAGGCTGCAGCCCCTGCACCTCAAAGTGGTCCCACAGTGTCCACTCTTCATCATAGTACTGGTGACTAGGTGCGGCAAAGGGTTCGGAAAAGCCAAAGAAGGGCAGAGCCAAGTTGAGAAAACCATTCTTGTAAGAGTCAAGCTGTTGGTGCCCCTGCACTACCTTATATAGCTCCAGACACACAAGGCCAACCACAGCTGCCGTGGTTGTGGCAATGGCTGGGATGATCTTCCCTGCAATCAGCTTGCTCTTGTGCCGGTCTGTAGAGGGAATGTCATAGTTTTCTGCACGGAGATTGGATGCAGCCATGATAAAATCCATATGGAAGTTGCTGTCATCATCCTTCTCAAAATCAATGGGGTACATCTTGAATCCAGGCAACTTGTCTGGGCTGGGTAGTGTGGCCCAGACGGCTGTCATCAACAGTGGAATTGGTGCTCTGCAGCTCCTGGTCAGAAACATGGATCTTGACACCAGATTTGGGGGTGAACTCGGGGACCTGCACAGACTGCAGGAATGTGGCCACGGCAGCTCGGTCCTGAGAGCCTGGCAGCCCATAGGTCTGGGCAAACAGGTTGGCAGCGGCCATCACATAGTCCAGATGCAGGGGATTGCTGACATCAAAAGTGAGCGGATGTGGACAGCGCTTGGGCCCAGACCAGAATGGGCTCCCGAGCTTGTGAGCTGGTCGGGAGGGAAGTTGTACAGCAGCTGCCGGATGTTGTTAGAGTACTGGGTGTGCCAGTGGTGGCAGGCCCAGGTCACGCAGTCAGCCAGGTCTGTGGTCGCTGCAGCACCAGGCTGCGCTACACGGCCTCCAGCACCTCCAACGGCTGGGTGCCCGCCAGCCACAATGTCCGCTCCACAAACTTGGGGTCTGTGAGGTACTGGTTGACATTTTCTGCAGGCTGCTTGAAAAGGCCTTCAAACTAGTCCCAAGCCCACTGCAGGGTGTGCTCGATGGCATTGGGGAAGTTTTTCAGGGTACATATGGGGATGGACTTCTCTGGTGGATCCTGGCTGGAGCTGTATGACTCTGTCAGGAAAGGGATCACCACCTGCACATTGCCCTTGGTGCCTAGAGTGCCCGACTCCAGCAGCGGCTTCCGGTAGTACACGCAACGGTGGTCCATGTACATGTGGGCATCCACATTGTCCAGGGCGTTGGCTACACCATCCAGGTTTTGGAAGAAATCATCATCATAGATGTGTTCTGTGTCAGGACCCACCTGGTTCTGGTGGCTTGTCACCCGGATGTGCGGATTCATCTGGTACACAGCTGCAGTGGCCGTGTCAGACTTTAATTTCGTGACATCCCAGGGCCTGAACAGAAACTGTCGGTTCAGATTTGATTTCTCAATGGTGTCCATGTCTGTGACAGTGATTTCTCCGCCCTCCCCGCAGCCCAGCCCAATCATGGCAAAGTTCTTGAGCAGCTCGCAGCCGATGGCCCCAGCACCCACCAGGAAGTACTTTTGCTTGCTCAGCTTCTCTTGCAGGTCTGAGCCAAATATAGCCACCTGCCCATCATAGCAGTTCTGACGCGGGAGGTACTTGTCCTCTGTGAGGGCATCTTTGTCCTCTGGGAGACACTCAAGGGCATCAAAGTACAGCCACTGCATGATGGGCATAAACTTCCCGGAGCAGGCCTTCATGACCTCCTGGGCAGCCAAACCCCCAATGAAGGCCTTTATGGGTGCCAAATCCCCAGCGGCCACATAGGCCAGCTTCTGGATGAGGTCCTCATCCAGGGTATCCTGCTGCACTGCAGGCAGGGCTCGAGCATTCACAGCCTGTGCAAGGGCCACCAGTTCTGTTGCATCCTCCTCATTGCGGGCCACGGTGGCCGGCTGTGCTGAGCACAGAACCGGTGCAGGCCTAGAAGGCAATGTGCAGCTGGGCAGGGCGAGAAAACTTGGTGAAGTCTGTCATCACAAAGTCAGACTGTGCCAGTGAGGCCAGCAAGGATTTAAAGCTAATCTTCTTGGGTACTTTGACCTGACTGACGATGCCTCCGCAGATATAGTCAGAAAAGTTGGAGGTATCACAGATGCTAAAGGTGTAAGGACCCAGGACTTTGATCTCTATGGGCTGATTCCCATTGAGCTCGATCATGCCCTGTATTTCTGAAAAAGAGAATATGTGAGCTCATCAGCTGTGAGCTTCTCAAGAACTTTGCCATGATTGGGCTGGGCTGCGGGGAGGGCGGAGAAATCACTGTCACAGACATGGACACCATTGAGAAATCAAATCTGAACTGACAGATTTACTGATGCTAGTAAAAGAAGACTAGAAAATTGTTATGCATATATATTGACCATATTTATACCCTATAGGCCAAAATGTTCACTTCTGGGTATATATTCAACATAAATGTGTACATATGCTTTTTCAAAAGGCATATTGTAAAATACTGGTGTCACTATTAATAATATCTTTCAAATGAAACTATTCAAATACTCATCAATAATAAAAATGGATAAACTGCTATACAATCATCTCATTGAATACTACACAGCAATAAGAATGAACATTCCACAACTATGTGCAAGGATATAAACAAATCTCAGAAAAATAATGTTGGAACAGGAGAGAAATACAAACTCATTTGCCTCTGGATTTGCTTATTCTGTATTATGATTGCAAGATTCCATTTATACAAAGAATTGTACTCCCTTTCCACAGTAAGAGCTACTGCTGGCAAGTGGCTGCCTGTTATGGATTTAATCAGGAATGCCCCCCAAGGGCTCATCTGTTGACACTTTGGTCTCCAATGCAGCACTGTTCAGAGGCTGGGCTTTTGGGAAATGATTGGGCCATGGGGGACCAGTTCATCAGCAGAAGGATTCATAACTTAAGGGACTTTTGGGAGGTGGTGGAAACTGTAGGAGGTGGGAGTATGTCCTGGGGGCACGACCTTGGAGACCTATCTTTTCTCTGATCCCTTCTCTCTCTCTGCTTCCTGGACAGCAAAGTTGAGCAGCTTTGCTACTCCACACCTTTCCTCCATGATTTATTACCTCACCACAGGCCCAGAAACAATGGAGCCTGCTGACAATGGACTGAAACCTCTGAAACGATGAGCTAAAATAAATTCTAGCTCTTCTCAGCTGATTTTTCTCAGATATTTTGTCACAGCAAAGAAAAGCTGGTGAACGCACTGCCTAACCAGGTACTATATTTACTAGCCTATATTTACTAGCCTTTTAACCCTTCTCTATCTAGTAGTCCAGATGACTACTTTTAAGCAATGTAATGTGAGTGTGTGGATACCTTGGTTAAGAGCAAGTATACTCGCTCCACACTGTCCTTTGCCAACAGGATCCAGAGAAACCAGAACAATATTCCAAACCCCCGATGAAAGAAGAGTCAGAAGATGGACAAAGTTTGAGTCTGAATCTCTACATAGAAAGCTGCCCATATACCAGAATTGTCTGTACCTGGCCAGCCTATTCCCTGAGCCAAAAATAAACTGCTATGTATTAAGTATAAAGATATTAAATTTATTTGATAGTAAATTGTGGCATAGTAGTTTGGTTTGGTTGGTTTTTCATTTCATACCATCTTTTTCATTTAATACCAACTTTTTGGCCCAGGCTAAAGGCTGTCAATTTTAATTTTTGAGTAGCTGATTAAGACCACATCTCAATTCCTTCCTTTATCAGACTGCCATACTTTAAGCTACTAAGTACCTCTGCCCTATTTGCTCTAGGACCAGTTAAAATATACCTGAGGACATGCTGTATGTCCTTAGAGCCCACAAATAAGCCAATCCACAAGGATCCCAGGAAATCTAGCTAAACTCATTCTCCTTGCAATACATAAGCTGTCTCCTAGAGTTCTAACATGGCTCCCTGCCTGTGTGTCTCTGTTTAGGGACCTCCTCTCATTTGGAGCTGTAAGGAACAAAGAATTCCACCTTCAATTTATGCAAGTGTATATTCTGTCATCAAAGAATTTAAACTCCCATAAAATATTAATCTAATGTTCTCTTAATTAAAATATATCCCTAAGCTTCTTTCTGTAAAAAGTAGTCATTTAGCATTCAAAACACTTTTTCCTAAGAATATCAAAGATTCATTATGCTTAATAGTTTGTATATTTGCTAAGAAACACATTTGAATAACTTCAAGGATGGCTGAATATACATGCTATTTAACTAGCAACTGGTTTTATTTGGCCTAGAAATTTGGACATTATACCGAGCAAGTGAGAATAACCATTCAGTAAAGGCTATTCACCTTTAAGGCTCACCTTTAAGGCAACTATCTACCTCCAGGATAAGAAACCATAAAGGGAGAGGGATTAGACATAGGATACCTACAGAGTGAGAGACAGAGAACTACCAAAAGCAACAAAAGTATAAACATAAGAAACCTGAAATCATGAAAAGGAGGAATAGCAAAGAAACAATGAGCCCCAACAATCCCACAACAGAACCCGCCAACTCAGAAGTACAAAGATTGCCAGAAGGACAATTCAGAACTTCAATAGAGAAAATGACACAGGATTTCCAAAAAGAATTCAGAGAAAGCCAGAAAGCAATGAAGGATCAAATAAGCAAAGAATCCGACATCCTGAACAGGAATCAAAAAGAAGCTCGGAAGGAAGTGAAGGATGCAATAATTGAAATGAAGGCATCAATACAGACCATCAACAATGGACTAGAACACATGGAAAACAGAATCTCACTCTTAGAAGATGACCTCTCCAAAAATGAACACATAGTATATAAATTAGAAAAAACAATTCGACAGCATGAATTGGACATTGAAGAGATCTCAGCCAGTCTTAAAAGAACAACCTAAGAATAATAGGCATAGAAGAGGGATTAGAAGCTGAAACTAAAGGAATCAATAATCTATTCAGAGAAGTAATATTAGAAAATTTTCCAAACATAGAGAGGTCGATACACAGGTACAGGAAACATATATAACTCCCAATAGACAGGATCAGAGAAGAGGTTCACCACGCCAAATAATAATCGAATTGACTAATGTAGAGGCCAAAGAGAGAATTTTAAAGGCAGCGAGAGTAAAAGAGCAAGTAACATTCAAAGGCAAACCAATAAGAATCACTCCCGACTTTCCAAACCAAATCATGAAAGCCAGGAAGGCCTGGGGCTACATATTCCAAACTCTGAAAGAAAACAACTTCCAGCAAAGATATCTATCAAATTTGATGGAGAAATAAAAACCTTCCATGACAAACAGAAGCTGAAAGATTTATGTCTTCCAAACCAGCACTAGAGAAAATGCTCAAAGAGATTAATTACAAAGAAGAAATAATAAGGAAATGCCAGAACCAGAGAAACAGTGATTTCCAACAAACAAACAACTAGGCAGAGAACAAACACTACCTCAAACAGAAATTAAGTCTCAAAATGTTAGGAATGAAAACCCATCTCTCAATAATCATGCTGAATATAAATGGCCTCAATTTCCCAATGAAAAGACGACATAAGGTGGCAAAATGGATTAAAAATCACAATCTATCTATATGCTGCCTGCAAGAAACACACCTTACAAGTAAAGATGCGCACAAACTAAAGGTGAAGGGGTGGAGCAAGGTAATCCACACTAATGGAACTCGAAAACAAGCAGGAGTAGCAATTATGATATCAGACAAATTAGACTTCAAACCTAAACTTATCAGAAGAGACAAAGAAGGTCATTTCTTACTGGTAAAAGGA
>PVJS01025605.1:0-27723 GCA_004027185.1 Glis glis
TCCTTCCTTCCTTCCTTCCTTCCTTCCTTCTTTCTTTCCTCTTTTGTGACTCATCTCTTTAAGGGATGGTGGCGCCTCTGTGGGGCAGCACACTTATTTTTTAATTTTAACAAAAGACATCTTTGCTGGCTGGGGTTGTAGCTCAGGGATAGCGCACTTGTCTAGCATGTGTGAGGCCCTGGGTTTAATACCCAGCACCACAAAAACAAAAAACCAACCAACAAAGACCCCAAAGAAGCTGCTGATAAGCAAAGCTTCAGGAAATATGCTATGAAAGATTTTTTTTAAGGTACAAAAAAGTCTCTGAATTTTGTACAGTCAAAAATAATGATTCTGGGATTTGTTTGTTTTTGGCTCAAGAGCCTGGCACATGGTTCTGGAGAGAAAATGAATTCCCTGTTGGAGCTGCCAGGCCTGCCTTGACTGCAGGATGGGAGGATTCCCTGGGCGTTATTCTGTGAATGGGAGAAGGTGCCCCAGGGTGCGTGAGGTGGGGCTTAGGTCTGGTTTGGTTTTGTTTTTGTTTTTTGTTTTGTTTTTCGGTAAGGGGATTGAACCCAGGAGCATTCTACCTCTGGACTACACCCCCAGCCCTATTTTTATTCTTGAAACAGGGTCTCACTGAGTTGCAGAGGGCCTCACTAAGTAGCTGAGGCTGGCAGCGAACCTGGATCCTCCGGTCTCAGCCTCCCAAGTACTGGGATTACAAGCGTGCGCCACTGCACGCCCGCTTAGGTCTGGTTTGCAAGGTTGGTGGCGGGAGCCTGGGCAGGGACCACCATGGACTCCCCTATGTAGGTGGAGAGGCTGCTCAGAGGACGGTGGGGAGCGAGTTGAGAAAGGGAACCAGCAGAGACAAGAACACTTCATTCTGTAACTTTAGAGCCCTGAGCTATAGAGAACATTTTTTACCCAGTGAATTAATAGAGATAAGCAACTTGGGTTTGGCAGGGAGATGTCTAGGAACTTAAAAAAAAAAAGAGAGAGCATGGAAGAATAGAAAAAGGAATCTCTAGGTGAAAGTGGAAGGCAGGTCAGGAATTATGTTGGCAACATATTTTAAGATGGGGAGAAGCCAGGCACCGTGGCACATGCCTGAGATCCCCATACTTGAGAGGCAGAGGCAGGAGAATCGCAGGATTAAGGGCAGCACATGGTAGTTTAGGGAGATCCTGTTTCAAAATAAAAAATAAAATCGAGCTGGGGTATAGCTCAGAGGTAGAATGCCCCTGGGTTCAATCCCCAGCACCACCACCACCGCCATACACACACACACACACACACACACACACACACGAGGGGAGAGCCTCTGCTTTCGAAAAAAAGGTGTGCACAAGCAGATATTGGAGAGAGTTCTTGAACGCTGTTGGCTGTTGGAATGTGGTTCTGCAGATCATGATAAAACAAGAGCGATGCCCGTGTGGCTCTTCATGACAGTTTCATGTGGGGAGAATTCTTGGCGGCATCCCATTGAAAACATTTTTACTCATTTCACCAATCATTTCAAAATATCTATATTCTTTTTTCTGTGTGTGTGTGTGTGTGTGTGTGGTACTGGGGATTGCCCCAGAGGGGCATTCTATCTCTGAGCTATACCTCCAGCCCCATTGTCTATTTTTTTTATTTTGAAATAGGGTCTTAACTAAGTTGCTGAAGGTCTTGCTAAGTTGCTGAGGCTGGCCTGGAAGCTGTGATCCTCCTGTCTCAGCCTCCCAAGTACTGGGATTACAGGCATGTGCCACCATGCCCAGCTTGAAATGTCTGTATTCTTATAATTATTACTTTATATGTTATAAAACATCTCCTTCCATAATTATTTTTGTTACATGCTTTGTTTTATAGCTATATATATACACCATAATTAAATTAATTATATTAAGTCAACTCTACATTTGAGCTCACTGGAGTGCCTATTGGCCATTTCTCAACACCATGATTTCCCAGTCTGCTTGTTTTTTTATTTTGATTAATCTATCTATTGTAGTACCTTCTCAAGAATTGTGCTCTAGAAGAATGTGTGGGTATCATGTTTTCTAAACACATATTTTATGTATTTTTAGGTATACATTTTATATTTACATTTGTTTTTCATATTTGAAAGTGCCTCCCTGAGACTTTCCCTTATGAGTAATGACTTCATGGGGTTTTAAAATCTGGGGTTGCACCTCTTAATCAAGAAATTCAGTAAACGCATCCTTGTTGGCTTTTGAAATTAAAAAGTACAGAGACATCTGAGGCTATTTTTTATTTTTGTTTATCACCTGGAGTTTATGCACTAGAAATATTTTCCCCCCTGCATCCTTGTAATTAAAAATAGCTTCTAATATGTGGGAATGAGTCTCTCCACTGTGACTGTGTGTGTTTTTTTTTTTTTTTTGAGGTACTGGGGATTGAACCCAGGGGCAGGCTTGTGGCCAGCCTCAGCTACTTAGTGAGACCCTGTTTCAAAATAAAAAATAAAATAGGAGTGGGGGTGTAGCTCAGAGGTAGAATGCCCCTGGGTTCAATCCCCAGTACCATGATAAAATAAAATAAAAATAAAAATAAATAAAAAGGGCTGGGAGTGTAGCTCAGAAGTAGAAGGCCCTTGTGTTCAACCCCTAGTACCAATAAATAAATAAATACATAAATACATAAATAAATAAAAATAGGGCTGGGGGTGCAGCTCAGAGGGAGACTGTCCCTGGGTTCAATCCCCACTACCATGCACACACAAAAGTTATTTTTCCCTACATATTCCTCTCTTCTGCTCATGTCCTTACCTCTCCCAGGGTCTTTGTTTGTGGAGGTGGGTTTGGGGTGTTTTGGAAGGAGGCTATTTTCTGAGTGCTCCCTCTGGTCCCCACAGCGATGCTCGTGGGCCTGGCTGTTCCTCTGACCTTCCGGCCCCCGAGGGTCCCGCCTGTGGCACCTCACGATGTGCTCTTACAGCCTCCTCCATAGACCCCCAGGCTGAGGCCAGGCTGACAGAGCAAGCACTTGTCGCCTGTGTCCTCTCGTGGTCCTGCGGTGACAGGGATCCCTCTTAGGTCTGTGTGGAAGCCTGGGTTGACCCACAGTGGTGTCGTGGAGGCCGTAAGGACAGCTCCGTCAGCCACAGTGGATTCTCCCATTGCATTGACTAGTGAGCCGTCATGAACCAGGCGCCATGCTCCATCTTGTGACCAACAAACGGCAGACAGCCCGTGGCTTTGTTGGGGGCATGCATAGTGTTTAATATTGATGATTTTAATGCCTGAAAATGGGCCATGGGCCAGGTGTGGTGGTGCACACCTGTAATCCCAGTACTTGGGAGACTGAGACAGGAGGATCACAGGTTTGAGGACAGCCTCAGCAATGTAGCAAGACTCTCAACAACCTAGTGAGATCCTGTTTCAAAACAAAAATAAAAAGGACTGGACTGGGTATAACTCAGAGGTAGAATGTCCCTGGGCTCAATCCCCAGTATTAAAAAAAATAAAGGGTCATGGGTTCACCATAGTACCCACCCCTCCCCGACATTGCAGACCCAGCCCCCTCCTTTGCAGTTTCTGCTCAGGGCCTGAGTGCATGCCCCCCCCCCACACACATTTAAGGGCACGACTCACATTAAACTTCAGTGCACACTGCTGCAGACTACCCATTGGGGGTCCCACCGTACATAGGTGCGCCCCCCTGTAGAGTTGGAAACACCCATTCATAACCATGTGTGTTCACCCTCAGTGCTTGGAGCTGTGATGGTGGCGTTGGATGTGACAGAGGCTAAGGAAGGGACAGTTATTCGTGTTTTGCAAGAAGTGTTGCCAGCAGCCCGATAAAGCCATTTCTTTATCTCCATCTTGATTCTCTGACTCCTCTCCTAGTTACCCAGGATTTAATCACAGCGATCAGTCTTTCTTTCCTGTGAGGATGTTGAAGTCAGATCAGCTGAGCTCGTGGACGCCAGCCTCCCCCAGCTATTTTGCTTTGTGTATGCAGAGCCTCTCAAATGCAAGATGACTTGAAGTCAGGCGTTTTCCATCACAGGCACGCGCAGGACTGTTCTCGCTGGGAAGTCCCAAGCTGTCGGCCCTGCTAGCACAAGGCAGTCAGGTCAGGTCATGCTCAGCGCTATGACAGGTAGCTCCTCTGGAGTATCTGCAGCCCACGAGCCGCCAGGGCCCTCTGGAGGAGTTCTTGCCATCAGGGCACTGGTGGGCCCTGGTGGTGCTTGGCGCTGATCATTCCAGCTAGTGGGGAGGTCAGGCGGAGGTCGAAGGTCAGGTGGAGATCGAAGGTCAGGGGAGGTGAGGTCTCCTGACTCCATAGCTCCAGCTCCCTCCACCACCCCGTGCTTTGCCTTTTGAGACGCATTTATGGATTCATTGAAAACCTTGAAAGGAGCAAGTCATAATTCTATCTGAGAAGTTTAAAAGCTGTAGCCTACTGAGCTTATAAAATGTTCCAAGAAGCTTTCATAGCCTGATTCTGATTTAATTATCTGAGAAGAAGTGCTGAATGCTTCCTTTGGTTACTATGAGTCATGCTGCCCTGCACTGACCCTACAGAGGACAGAAACTTCAGGATCCATTTGCCTCTGTCATAGACAGCAAAAGCAATACGCCAAATTCCATCTTAAACTCAGGATCAGTGTAGACGGGCGTGTTTATGGAATCATGCTTATGTAATGGCTGATTCTGTAAGAAGAGGTGATGGATAGAGCTCCGGCTCAAAGCTAGAGGTCAGAGGAAACAGGATCTAGTGCAAAAAGCCGAGGTCTTCATGTGGTTTAAGGTGGAAACTTTTTATCCTTCTATTCTATTTTTTTTTTTTTTTTTGCGGTACTGGGGATTGAACCCAGGGGCGTTCTACCTTTGAGCTACACCCCCAGCCCTATTTTTTTATTCTTTATTTTGAAACAGGGTGTCACTAAGCTGCAGAGGGCCTCACTAAGTAGCTGAGGCTGGCCAGATCCTCCGGTCCCAGATCCTCCGGTCTCAGCCTCCCAAGTACTGGGATTACAAGCGTGCACCACCACACCTGGCTTCCTTCTGTTCTTTAATCAGCCCAAGAGCTCCTCAAGTTTGTGCCCAAATTTCTATGTGCTGAATTAGCTCTGTTTAAATGTCTCAAGGACTCAGTTGGGATTAAATAAGATGATTAGATGGTTTTATTAGGTGATCGGCACCCGGGGACTAGGATTCCTTTCATCTGCTTTGTGTATAGGATCTGAAACTGGAGGTAGGGGATTCTTTCAGGTAAAGGGTTTTGGTACTGGGGATTGAATCCAGGGGCATTCTACCTCGATCTACACCCCTAGCCCTATTTTATTTTTTATTTTGGAACAGGGTTTCACTAAATTGCAGAGGGCCTTGCTAAGTTGCTGAGGCTGGTTCTGAACCTGTAATCCTCCTGTCTCAAGTACTGGGATTACATGCCTGGCTCACTTACAGGTATTTGCAGCGTTGATTTACTCAGGTGCACCCGCCTTCCTCTCCTCCTTTCCTTTATGATTGTGTATCTGTGTGTGTGTTCACCCATCAAGGCTGGCCCACATCTTGCTGGCTCCGTTGACGATAGCAGGGTCTCAGGTATGAGGGCTTTGGTTGCAGGGTAATGAGCCTGAGAGTGAGGGTAGATTAGCTCAATGTGTCCCCGCTACCGACAAAGAATCCAGGAAGTGAAGACCTTTGTCGGGTGGCGAGCTTGTTCCTGCCACCTCTGCTGCTGATTGGATCTGGAGGACCAGGTACATGCACTGAGGAGGCGTTCTCAGAAACAGAAATATTGCTGGGTGTGGCGCTCCAAAAGATGCAAATCCACCACACACTCATCTCTCTCAGCTTTCCCTGCTGTGTGTGTGTCTTGCTGTGGATTGAACCCAGGATCGTGCCCATGCTAAGCAAGTGCTCTACCACTGAGCTGCAGCTCCAGCCCCATCCTCCCCTGATTTCTGATGCTCTGTTTGGCTTTAAGTGCTAGAAGGGAAAAGTGTTTTATGTTAATTTAGTAGATTAGATAATTGAGTTTCTGATTTTATGGATAAAACCTTTTTCTTAGCAGGGTGTGGCAGTGCACGCCTCTAATACCAGTACTTAGGAGGCTCAGACAGGAGGATAGGAGGATCACAAGATGGAGGCCTCAGCGACTTAGCAAGACCCTGTTTCATTAAGTTGCTGTGTGTGTGTGTGTTACTGGGGATTGAATGAAGGGCATTCTACCTCTGAGCTTCAGCCATTTATTATTTATTTATTTATTTACTTACTTACTTATTGGTACTAGGGATTGAACTCAGGGGCATTCTACCTCTGAGCTACATCCCCAGCCCTATTATTTATTCTTTATTTTGAAACAGGATCTCACTAAGTTGTGGAGGGCCTCACTAAGTAGCTGAGGCTGGCCGCAAACCTGCGATCTTCCTGAAACCTGGGTCTCAGCCTCCCAAGTACTAAGATTACAAGCGTGTGCCACCACACCTGGCTTATATTTTTATTTGTTGAAACAGGGTCTTGCTAGGTTGCTGAGAGTCTCACTAAGTTGCTCAGGCTGGTCTAGAAATCACAATCCTCTTGTCTCAGTCTCCCAAATACTGGGATTACAGGCATGTACCACCATACCTGGCTAATAAGGGCTCGGGGTGCAGCTCAGAAGTACAGTGCCCCTGGGTTCAATCCCCAGTACAAAAAAGAAAACACAAATCAAAGACCTTTTTTCTATTTCTCTAGGAACACATCACAGTTAAGTGTTTTATATATTCCTGGCTCTGAATGGTAGTACCAATGATCAAAATTCTGTCATAAAATTCTTAAATGTTCAATGTATGTTTTCCTTGTTCTAGCCACTAAGCATTGGCAAGCATTACTTATGTAATAATAAGAGAGTGATAGTTTCTAATAAGATGAAAGAAGTTGGTTGATGTCTTCTCACAATAATTAGTGCTCCACAGGGAATGATAGGACTTTGAAAAAAGGTAGATTGGAGCCAGGTGCGGTGGCACATGCCTGTAATCCCAGCATTTGGGAGGCTGAGACAGGAGGATCACAGATTTGAGACCTGCATCAGCAACTTAGCGAAACTCTCAGCAACCTAGCAAGACCCTGTTTCAAAATAAAAAATGAATAAATAAATAAATAAAAAGGGCTAGGGGTGTAGATGTAGCTTAGAGGTAGAAAGTCCCTGGGTTCAATTCCCAGTATCACCAAAAAAAAAAAAAAAAGGTGGATTGGCACATACTTGTGATTTTATAAATATTAACAGCATTCCAAAGCATTAATTTAACAGAAGTCCTTTTAAGGGCTGGGGGTCTAATTGAAGTGGTAGAACAGTAGTAAGAGGCCCTGGGTTTGATACCCATCACCTAAAAAAAAAAATCATGTAAGTCCATATCTAGCCTAAACCTAATGGAGAACTTTTTTTAGTAAATAATTTATAAAAAAAAATTGTCAGCTGGGCGTGGTGGCACACGCTTGTAATCCCAGTACTTTGGAAGTCAGAGACCGGAGGATCCGGGTTCGCGGCCAACCTCAGCGCTCATGCGTGCGCGCGATCCCCCCCCCTCTCCTCTCTCTTCTCTCTCTCTCTCTCTCTCTCTCTCTCTCTTTCTCTCTCTCTCTCTCTCTCCCTAGTGAGGTCCTCTGCAACTTCGTGAGACCCGGTTTCAAAAATAAAGCATAAAAAAATAGGGCCAGGGGTGTAGCGCGGAGGTAGAACACCCCTGCGTTCAATCCCCGGTACCGCAAAAAAAAAAAAATTGTCAGCTAGGTGTGGCACATGCCTGTGATCCCAGTACTTGGGAGGCCGAGATAAGAGGATTGCAAGTTCGAGGTCAACCTCAGCAATTTAGCAAGACCCTCTTTCGAAATAAAATATAAAAAGGACTGGGGGTGTAGCTCAGAGGTAGAATACTCCGGGTTCAATCCCTGGCATAAAAAAAATGTCATTAGTTGAAGTTTTAATTATTCTTAAACTTGCATAACCAAGGAATTGACAAGTTTTATGACATTGCTATTACTAATGATATTTGAGGTGCTGAGGATCAAACCCAGGGCCTCCTATATGCTAAGTGTGAGCTCTGCCACTGAGCTACATCCCCAGCCCAGGTGGCATATTATTTTAAGGGTGTGAACAATTTATAATGATCTCTGTGTTTACCTTTTTTACTTCCTACCTTTTTATAATTCTACCTTTCTGAGGTTCTTTGAGATTGAGTATGGTTTCTGTAGAAACTTGGACACTACCAAGAGTAAAACGCACTGTGGGACTCCAGTTTCAAGCAGTTAGCACATACGGTGCTGTGTGTGCTGCCGCGTGTGTGAATAAGATGCTAGGAGATGCAGTCCTGGGGAGCTGCTGAAGGCCCGACTGGCCAGGAAGAGGTGCTTTCCCGCCATCTCAAGTGGTCTACTCGACCCCAGTCCCCAGTGTTCACTGAAGCACATCGGTTTCATATTCCAGACTTCCGCTCCTCCCAGGAACCTTCTCGGGTCAATCTGTTCTGTTGACTCTTGGTAAATATCCTGGTAAACACAAACTAATATTAACCTAAGGATGATCTTTCTCTCTGCCAAATGTGAATGTTGGATGTTACTGGAGCTTACCCTTCGTGCTATTGCTTCCCACCATTATCATGGCAGATCGGTCATTGTGATGGCAAGTTTGTCTCACTTTTTGTATTTATTTGAAAATGTTAAGTGCTTGACATGTGTTGGGCACGAGCATATGTTAATATGTACACATAACGTGTACATATTACATGTTGGGTAAAATGTACCAGAGTGGGGACGAAGCTGTTCGGTTAGCTAGTCAAATCACTTCGCCTCTGTGGGGAATCATAAATGGAGGTGGTGGGTCCTTTTTAAGGCTAATATTTTGTGACATTACTTGTCTACCTCCCTCCCTCTCATGGGTCAAATACAGCACTATTCCTTCGACTCAGTCTGAGGTGTCCTTTTTGCTTTCTTTGCAGAAACGTGAAAATAAAAACTGGAGACTGGTTCTTTGAGGAACGAGCCAAGAAATTTCCAACCGAAGGTAAATGCTCTTAAAATCTTTACTAAAATAAAACTACACATTTCTAGTTTTAAAATACGTGGTGCTAAGACTTTTATTAAAAACTCCATGGACTTAGAGTCATGAAGAGACAAGATTACGACACATTTAGTTAGAGATCTACCTGACTTGTATTTGCCATTCATGAATCGGCGCAACCTCCACTGTCCAAGACAGAAGGATAGTTCCCACAGGGCAGGGGCAGGACGGTGAAGTTTTTGTTTGTTTGGTTGGTTTGGTTTGGTTGGGGGAGGCAGAGGATTTTGTAAGTTGGGAACAAGGAAACAGGCTGATTGGCTAACATCAGGTTACTTCAGGTTACTTTTTTTGTAAGAGTTACAGGAGAGCACTTATTGCTCTGAATCAGGTGGAATGCGATTTCCTGTTTGTAGGAAAACCGGGTCTGCTTTGGGATCCATCTGCTTCCTTAATGTGTCGCTTTGATTATGTGGCGTTTAGCATGAGTGACTCCATTCTGGTTTGACTTGGTCTGCTGGGGCCTGATGCAGGAGCTCAGTTCAGAACAATGGCTTCCTGTGATTTGGTTAGCAGCTGATACTCCCTGACGTCTGGTCCCCCTGTTCTTTTATTTGGGCTTCCCCACCCCACCCCGCACCTTAACTCACACCATTCCTTACCTCTGCTATGGCTGTCCCTCTCTCCCCCATTTCTGCCTCTGAGATAGGCTCCTTTCTCTAAGGCTCCTGCTCCAGAAAGTTGCCCTGACTTCCTGCTCCTTGGAGTGATCACTCCCTCTGGAATACCTATAATAACTTCTGGTTTGTACATTTCTTCTGTAATTGTTGTAAAGTGCCTTTTATTATAGAATTATCTGTGCATTTCTGTTTATCTCCATACATTGGAACTGTGCTTTAAAAATCTTGTTTCTGAGGCTGGTGTGGAGGTGGGAACCTGTAATCCCAAGTACTTGGGAAGCTGAGACAGGTGGATCGCAGATTGAAGACCAGGCTTACCAAATTAACAAGACCCTGTTTCAAAATAAAACAACAACAAAAAATCTTGTTCACAGCTGGGCATCATAATGCATGCCCGTAATCCCAGTACTTGGGAGGCTAAAACAGGAGGATCACAGGTTCGAGGCCAGCCTCAGCAATTTAGCAAGACCCTGCTTCAAAATTAAAAAAAAAACAATTTAACAAAAAGGGCTGGGGGAGGGTATAGGTTGGAGGTAGAATGCCCCTGGATTCAATCCCCAATATGAAAAAAAAATCTATTTTTGCGTTGTTCATGATCCTTGATTAAAAAAAAAATCACCAATAACTGAGGATCTCAGGGAGTGACTAGCATTAGGGGGAGCAGATGCGGATGATTATGAGGTGAGCACACACTGGGGCATATGAATGGGGTGAGCAGTCTGTCTGAATACCATGAAGGTCTTTCACTGAAGTGTTTGCAAAGCATGTGACAGTGCACTTGGTTGCTAAGACTCAAAACCGCGCTTTTGTCACGTGAGCGACCACGTCTGAGCATGATAAAGAGCCAGATAAAGGTGTACGTGCGTGGCTCCCACCCAAGAGGAGCCGCGTGCACTGCGCATCACTTCTGTCTGGGTGCCGGCGAGGGTGGCACACCTCCTCTGTGGCTGTGATGACGGGGACCTGAACTGAGACTCGCTGAGCGCACACAAGGTGGCTTGAAGCACTTTTTCTAGAAAAATTGGCAGTTTGAGGTAGGGACATAAGTCACTTAGTCTCATCTTCAATTTTGTTGGCAAGAAGAAAAGCCATTCATTTGAGTGTTGATGGCTTTTCTAAAAGGCTCTGGTAGCCGGGCATGGTGGCACACGCTTGTAATCCCAGTACTCGGGAGGCTGAGACAGGAGGATTGTAGGTTTGCAGCCAGCCTCAGCTACTTAGTGAGGCCCTTCACAACTTAATGAGACCCTGTTTCAAAGTAAAGAATAAAACATAGGACTGGGGGTGTAGCTCAGAGGTAGAATGCCCCTGGGCTCAATCCCCAGTGCCACAAAATTAATTAATTAATTAATCAATCAATTAATTAATTAAAATAAATAAAAGGCTCTGGTGGCCAAGGCACAGATTCAGTAGGTGTTAAATTCTCCCCTGGATTATATTGCTGAGTCTTCATACTCAAGACAAAGTGCAGAGTTCATTAGAAACCTGGAGGAAACCATGCCGCTCAAGCAAGCGTGTGTGGGATTATCCTGCCGGCGTTCCTCATCCCTTTCCACGATTGCCCGTCCACCCAAGGCGCCGTGCAGACACCTTTTCCTCATTGCTGCAGGCCCATGACACTTTGGTATCCCAGATGTCATTTGTGTGTTTATATACCGAGACCTTCTGCAGAGCCGCTGACCATCCATTGCAATATCTAAGATGTGTTCATCCCCAAGTACCAATTTCTTCCCCTTGGGGTGCCGTTCTCCCCACTTACAACACATTATCTAGACACAGCTGTGGCAGCACAGGAGTGTTCTCTGCTTCTATTGCTTTCTCTTTTTTTATATTTTGTGGTTCTGGGGATTGAACACAGGGGCATTCTACCTCTGAGCTATACCCCGAGCCCTATTTTTTAAATCTTTTAATTTGCAAACAGGGTCTCACTAAGTTGCTGAGAGCCTCACTAAATTGCTGAGGCTGGCTGCAAACCTGCAATCCTCCTGTCTCCGCCTCCCAAGTACTGGGATTAAAGGAGCAAGCCACCATGACCCAGCTGTTTTCTTTCTTTAGAATGCTTTTTTTTCTGGGGGGATTTAGGAACTTCTTCAGGTGGTAGTTTCTCCTTTTTTCTTTCACTTCAATTCCTAAGTTCATAAACAACGAGACTGGAGGAGGTGAGCTTTCTGTCCTCTCTCAATACCAAGACCCCTTCACTGGGCATGTTTTATACACTGTTGGAAGTTTGGGCATCATTATTTCCATGAGGTAAGTTAGTGTTCAGGCCAGAACATGTGTATGTGCACGTGTGTGAATATGTGTGCACGTGACTGCTCGCGTTGGCACGTGTGTGTTTGAACGCGCGTGTGCACACGCGGGTTAGCATCTCGCCATCTTTTCAGCACCTCGTCCACTTCTGAGTGAGTGGGAGAAGTTGGTTACCATGGTGACTTCGGAAGATAAAAAGAGGAGTAGGAAAGCGATGAGTCTGACATGCCAGGGTTCCCTTTCTTGTCTAGTAACTTTCTACAAGAAAGGGAAGAAAAATTTAAAATAAGGAAAGTTGATCTAATCATAATTCTTTTTTGTGTGTGTGGTGTTGTTTCTTCCAACATAAAATCAAATAAACACCACAAAAAATTCCTTCTCTACAATGCTTCCTCAAATGATGAGGTGTCTCATTTTCTTTTTGTCCTATTTCAGTAAGGCAAGCTCTAGAGGCATAGAAAGATCCAGAAAAATGCCAGGCTGGGAGAGCACAAGTTGTTCTGTGAGCCGGACAGGGTGGGGCTGGGGTTTGTAGCAGGTGAGTCAGAAAGGTGATCAAGGGTCAACTGGTGGGCACTTGTGGATCGGGGTCTACCTCACTCATATCTGTGCCCCTAAGGGAGGACCTAGTACAGTAGTGGACGTGTTGAATTAAATTCCTGCATTGTACCAGTTAAGGTCCAGTTAGGAAAACAGAAACCACGTGGTTATAAGAACAATGAGAATTTCACTTAGGATTGGTTAAACAGGTATTATCAGAGGACTGAACCAGCAAAAGAGAACAGTGTGGGACCCAGATGGCGGACAGTAACTAGGGAGCGGCCAACACCCCACCCAGCTTAGTCACTGCTGACCAGACAGCAGGGGCCTGGACCCCTCTCCCTCCCGTGTCTGGGATCCCCTAGCAGTCCCCATTACACCCTAATAGGGAGCCAGCTGCAACCTCAGCTCTCTGATGTGTTCAAGAAGTATGATCGCTGCATATCCTGTAGTGTTTTTCTTGTAATGGTGGAAATTTTTCCAGCTCTTTGTATCCTAAGCCACAAAACGAGGAGATGGTTTAAAACATGGAAGAGCATGAGACGGTCCAAACCCGTGCCTCTTTCTCTGCATTGGTTACCTATTGCCACGTAACAACTCACCCCAACACTTAGTGGCTTAAGCCAGCTAACAGGATTTGTATGGCTCTGTCTTTAGCGGAAGGCTTGCCTGGGCTGGGGCGCTGCTTTCTTGGGGCTCACATACCTGGCCAGGGATTACTGGTGTCGGTGGGAGGATGCGGTTCCTCACCATGTGGCCCTCCATAGGGCTGTTTGGGTGTCCTCATGACATGGCAGCCGGCTCCCCCCAGGGCACGTGAGCCAAGAGACAGAAAGGCAGAGCCCTGTAGTATCTTGTGCCGCCTCCCTTCAGAAGTCACACCCGCCATGTCTGCTCCATCTTGGGGCTCACACAGGTCAGCCATAGTCTGCTGCGAGCCTTGTTAGTCATCAGCCTTGAGGTTACCTCGGTCTGGCTTGGGAGGGGCACAAACTGCCCACCCAAGTGGAGATTTCTGCACGCAGACAAATCTCCAAGGACCATGAGACCGATAAGCAAAGACCCTGACATCTTCCTTGCTTCCCCTTTCCTTCCCTGATTCATCTGTGACGACCTTGATGTTTTCCCCTGACTCCCCCCACCACTGCTTCTCTAGCTCCTGCGATCAATTATGTTTTGGTTATAACACTCAATAAAAGCAAGATGCTGGTGAAAGGACGGGAGGAGAGATTTCCATCTCCCTCTCCTCCCCGGCCCCCTCAGCTGCCATGTTGACTCTGTTGTCATTCGTGTGAGAGACTTCTATTGAATCAATCAACATCAACACCATCTGCAACAAATGGCACTACTATAGTAGTCAGTGTGCAAGAGGACTACACAAGGGTGTGAGAACAGGAAGCACAAATGATGGGGCCATCTTGGGGGCTGGCTGCCACACCCCTATTCCTCATCCTTGGCGAGCAGAGGCACCTCTCATTCTGCTGCCCAAACCCCAACCCTGAGAATCACACTCCACACCTCTCCTCCTTTTCACACCCAGTGCCTGCCAGTCAGTCAACAAATCCCAAGGCTTCTGTCCCTGCGCATCTCCCAAGCCTTCCCTGTGCCCTTCGCCTGACTGGTCCCCTCTTAGTCACGTGCTTCCTCCCCTCGTCCATCCTCAGCTCCATGAAAAGAAGGAGCGCGCACGCTCTCTCTCCCTCCCTCCCTCCTTCTCCCTCTCCCTCTTCTGCGTGGGCGCATTGAACGCAGGAGCACAGGGATTGAACCCAGGAGCATTCTACCTCTCATCGGCACCCCCAGCCCTATTTTATTTTATTTTTTTATTTTGAAACAGGGTCTCACTAAGTTGCAGAGGGCCTCACAAAGTTGCTGAGGATGGCTGCAAACCTGCGATCCTCCTGTCTCAGTCTCCCAAGTACTGGGATTAGGGTGTACACCACCATGCCTGGCTATATTTTCTCTTTTGAAAGAAGTTTTAAAAAAAATGTGTTCTGGCTGGGCATGGTGGCGCACACTTGTAATCCCAATACTTGGGAGGCTGAGACAGGAGGATCAACAGGTTCAAGGACAGCCTTGACAACATAGCGAGACTCTCAGCAACCTTGTGAGACCTTGTTTCAAACTAAAAAATAAAATAGGGCTGAGGGTGTGGCTCAGAGGTAGAACTCCCCTGAGTTCAGTCCCCAGTAACACACACACACACACACACACACACACACACACACACACACACCTGATTATAGAAGGAATACATGCCCATTGCAGAATATTTGGGAAACAGGATAGAATCCAGAAGGCATACAAATACTACTATGATCCAAAACTACTGTTAATCTATTAATCTCTCTTCTCTTTCTCTCTTTCTCTCTCTCTCACACACACACACACACACACACACACACACACACACTTCCAGGAAACTCATGTGCATAAATGTGTGCACATATAGACTCATCAACTTTAAATGTATTGGTGATCAGATTAAATATAGTTTTTTGGTTTTGGTGATAGGGATCGAACCCAGGGCCTTGTGCGTGCTAAGCAATGCTTTCTACCATTGAGCTACACTTCTGGTTCCTGTATATAGTTTTTGTCTTGCTGCTTTTTTTTTTTTTTTTTTGCTACTGGGGATTGAACCCAGGGGCATTCTACCTCTGAGCTACACTCCCAGCCCTATTTTTATTCTTTATTTTTTTTAATTTTTTTTTTTGCGGTACTAGGGGTTGAACCCAGGGGCATTCTACCTCTGAGCTACAACTCCAGCCCTATTTTTTTTATTCTTTATTCTGAAACAGGATCTCACTAAGTTGCAGAAGGCCTTACTAAGTAGCTGAGGCTGGCCGTGAACCTGCTCAGTCTCCCAGGTACTGGGATTACAAGCATGTGCCACCACGCCCGGCTTGCTTTTAAAATTTAACTTAGTAGCCAGGTGTAGTGGCACATATCTGTTATCCTAGTACTTGGGAGGCTGAGACAGGAGGCTCACAGATTCGAGGCCTGCCCCAGCAATTTAGTGAGACACTATTTCAAAAAAAATAAAAAGGGCTGAGAATGTAGCTCGGAGGTAGAATGCCCTTGGGTTCAATCCTTGGGTTCAATCCCCCTCCCCAGATTCAATCTAGCATCAACATTTTCCTATGTTAAGAGTTATTTCAGAATGTATTGATGACTCTATAAAGGATATCCAATATAGGCACTAATATTTATTTAACCCATTCCCTATTTTCAGTGACTATGCCATTTTATTTGATTTCTCATATTACAGATAACTGTGATAAACATCTTACACAGGTATCTTGGCAGTTTTGTTTATTTCCTTTGGCTAGATTCTTGGAAGAGGAAATGACTGGTCAAGTGTATGCACACTTGAAAAGCATTGGATATGTTTTTCCAGATTTCCTTCCAGGAAGGGCACATTCATTTACACTGTCCTGACAGGGTATGTGAGCTGCCTTCTCCCCATACTCTGGCCCCCATTTAGTCTTTTTCTTTGAAGAATGATTTCAAATTATATTCATGATTTTGTTTTGAATATATTTGTTCATTTTAAAAGTTAGAAAATGAAGAAATCCCAAAGAGCAATGTTAAAAACACAGCCATCTCACCCAGAGAATAATTGTTAACATTTTGTTGCCTATCATTTCTGTTGTTTTGTGAGTGTTTATACATATGCATATATGTGTGTATTTTTACACATATATAACTATACACACATTTTTGAAAGTATTTAGATTGAGCCATAAGAATTTGATGCTTTTAGGTGAGGAATGATTGAATAGAGGCGATTTCTCTTTTGTGTGTGTGCTGGGGAGGGCAGGCTAGACAACCGCTCTACCACTGATCTGTACCCCCAGTCCCAAGGTAATTTCTTATGAGTCAAGCCAATATGTTCATGCAATTGGGAACAAATTGATTTGAGTTTTATCCTGATATTTCTTTATGTAATGATTTATAAGGAGTATTTTCGACATCCTTAAACATCATTGACTATATGATTTCTGGTGACTGCATCTCATTCCATCATTAGAATGTGGAATTTCCAGTTTTCTATTACATTTGGGGGTATTTATAATATTAAAATAATACATAAGTTGGGCTTGATGGTGCACGCTTGTAATCCCAGTACTTGGGAGGCTGAGACCAGAGGATCGCAGGTTCGTGGCCAGCCTCAGCTACTCAGTGAGGCCCCTGCAATTTAGCGAGACCCTATTTCAAAATAAAGAATAAAAAATAGGGCTGGGGTGGAGCCTGGAGGTTGAATGCCACGGGGTTGAATCCCTGGTATGGCCAAAAAAAAAAAAAAAAAAAAAAAAAAAGATATGTGCCATTTAAGATAAATGCTTCTAGCCAGGTATGGTGGTACCATACCTGTAATCCCAGTGAGGCTGAGACAGGAGGATCTCAGGTTCGAGGCCAGTGTCAGCAATGTAGATCCTCAGCAGCTTAGTAAGACCCTGTTTTCTAAATAAAAAATAAAATAGGGCTGAGGATGTAGGTCAGACATAGAATGCCCCTGAGTTCAATCCCCAGTACCACAAGAAAAAAAAAAAAAGATAAATACTCCAAAATTTCCTTGAAAGCAGATAAGGTGTTACGTCAAAATGCAATGAAGAATAACAGGAATTAATTGTAGCAATATTTATTGTGCTCATTTCCCAACCATTAAAAGATTTAGGAATAAAAAAATTATTGTTTAATTCTTCATTTTGCAGGGAGATGGTACAAAATATTTTACATATTTTGCTTTATTAATTTTTTCCAACTATGCACTGGTCTTTTATCCTCTAAGATTTCATAATTTAGAGATTTAGATTTGTGCTTTTAAAGCAGTTTGTTATGTGCTGTAGTTAAGGTTCATCTGTGCTGCATCATAATTATCAAAATGTCTGGATCTTCGTAGTAGCTCTTAGTGTCTTGAGGAAGTTCCCCAGGCCATCTGGCGTCACTCCCGCCCCTCCGCACACAGGCATTCGCATCCGTGACCAGGATTTCTAGTGTGGTTTCTAGGACCTTCCTCCAGGGTCAGCTGCAAGCTGTTTCCAATCCAAAGCTGCTGGCCTCGCACAAATTACTTTCATGTGCTTTATGTTTGAGAGCCACTGGTAGAGTAGCCACATTAATGAACAATTAGGATGGAGGTTTTCCAGGTTACTAATAACCAGACAGCGGAAGCTGGAAATCGGTACCCTTTATGCATCTGCCGTGCATATGAAGATGGCGCCCTCGTCTGGTTTTTTGCTATAAGTGCATTTTTTGTCTTGACATTTTATTGCTTGAAGATAAAAGAATACTAGTACTTTTAATATTAACACTTTTTGAAGTTTACAAGCAGTTAAATATAATATATAAGAGATATACTCAGATTTGCTCTATTTTTAATAAATCAGAAAACAAATAATTTAGGAGCCGCGCGTGGTGGTGCACAACTGTAATCCCAGTACTTGGGAGGCTGACACAGGAGGATTGAAGATTTGAGGCCAGCCTCAGCAACTTAGTGAGACCGTGTTTCAAAATTAAAAAAAGGTTTGGGAGTATAGCTCAGGGGTAGAATGCCCCTGGGTTCAATTCCCAGTACCAAAAAACAAAACAAACATCTCCCCTCAAAACAACAACAAAATTCAGAAGGCTGACTTGTAACACAGCCTCTGATAATTCTCTCAATGACCCATCACACGGCTACTGGGATGATTATCATTTCTGATAAATATGAAGGAAAATAACTTTTATCCTCCCATTCTAGTAGCAAATGTGGTCAGTCCTCAAAGTGATTGTTTTCAGATCTTTATTCCATGGGCACTTGGATCTTGTCCTGCTGGTCACAGAATGATGAGGACAGACAGACTGGAGGTGTGGGTGTGAGACACTCAGGCTCATGAACGGAAAGAAGTAGGTAACGGTCACTATGTGGGTGACTCCGGGCCAACGCTCTGTGGTTACCTCCTCTCTGTTGTATGTCAGTAAAGACCTCTCAACCTGCAATACAGCAGATGGATTCTACAGGGCGATTCTGCAAAGCTGTCTCTAAGTTACAAACGCACCCCTAGTTTATGTGGGTTTGCTCTCCTAATAGGGCATGTTCATGAAGTCACACTTATTTCCCAGGTATAAAATATAGTGTATTGTGTTATCATGTGTGTGTGTGTGTGACTGGGGATTGAACCCAGGGACATTCTCCCTCTGGGCTACACCCCCGGCCCTTTCTTAGTTTTTATTTGGTAATAGGGTCTCACTAAATTACCACTCGCTGGCCTCAAACCTGTGATCCTCCTGCCTCAGCCTCCCAAGTACTGGGATTACAGGCATGCACCACTGTGCCCGGCTTACCTTATTTTAAAGAAAAGGTGGCATCCTACTTTTGAATATTTTCTTTTTCCTACTTGCAAGAGGAAAGACAAAAGAAACACAGCGCCGCGAAAGGGAGCGTGTGCCTCGGCAGTGATCGCCACAGGGGATTGGAGTTTTTAGAGTGGTTCATTCAAAGTGGGCAGAGCAGACACGATCAAATCAGACCTTATAGTTAATGGAGTGAAGACATTGATTTTAAAACTTTTTTGCTTTCACCCAGTGTTTCTAGGTAGTAATCTTCCCAAGACAAATTCTTGATCTTATTCACACTTGTGTGTGTGTTGTGGGGGGGAGGAACCCAGAGGTATTCTACCTCCAGCTAGATTCGGAGACCTTTTTGTATTTTTTGTTTTGAAACAGGTTCTCGCTAGGTTGCTGAGGCTGGTCTCGAGCCTGCAATCCACCTATCTTAGCCTCCCAAGTTCTGGGATTACAGGTCAGAGTAATTGACATTACCTCAAACATTTATTATTTCTTTCTCTTTGGAACATTCAAAATCTTCTCTGCAAGTTATTTAAAAATATTCAATCATGAGTAGTGAGACTCTCATCAACCTAGTGAGACCCTGTTTCAAAAAATAAAAATAAAATAGGGCTGGGAGTATAGCTGAGAGGTAGAATGTCCCTGGGTTCAATCCCCAGTACCACAAAAACTGTGTGTCTGTGCGTGCGTGCGTGCGTGCGTGTGTGTGTGTGTGTGTATGTACATTCAATATATATATACATATACAACATATATATTCAATATATATACACACATATGTAATATATATATTCAGTCAATTGCTGTCAACTGTAGTTATTCAACAGTGCTGGAGAACATTAGAAGTTCTCTCTCCTGTACCTGGTAGCCATCCTCCCTCCATCCTTCTCCACCCCCGCCCCTCCCCAGGCTCTGATAACCACTATCGATTCTCTACTTTGATGAGATCAACTTTTTAAGCTTTTTCAGCATTTGTCTTGAAGCATCCAACTTACTTCCCTTGACATAATGTCCTCCAGGTTCATCCATGTTGCCGCTAGTGGTGGTATTTCCTTCTTTTGTGGCTGAATAATATTCCATTGTGTAGATATTTTCTTTATCCATCAGTGAACATCTAGGTTGATTCTATACCTTGGCTTTTGTGAACAGTGTTGCACTAAACACAAGAGTGTAGGAATCTCTTTGATATACTGATTTTCTTTCCTTTGGATAGATACCCAGTAGTGGGATTGCTAGATCTTATGGTGTTTCCATTTCTAGTTTTTTTAACTACTTGGGGTCAAGGTTGGCAGGAAAATAGGTTTATTCAAAGCCACCTTTGAGGAAGACAGAGATCTTTCTGTCTTAAATCTCTATTTGGGGGGGTTCGGGGACAAGGAAAGCTTTTGTAAGAAAAGAGGAGGCAGAGGGGACAAAAGGCGGGAAACACACATCTGCAGTTTTAGTTAGCCAGAGAACCTGCCAGTCTTGGCTCCCTTGGCATCTGCTCTCAGCAGGAAGAAGTTTTTATTCTCAGTACGAGGAAGTTCAGCAGTTAAAACAATTTGGAGCTTTTAACTTCAAAAGGGGGCTCTGTTTCAATGTTAGCTGCAGATGCTACTGAGTTTGAAATTCTAACTGTGGTATTATCCTACCAAGTGACAGAGGTAGGCATAAACAGAGAAAAAAAATCACGAGAGGCCAGAGTTTTGTGAGGGCAGAGAAGCCTTGGTCTATGATCTTGGGAAAGCTGGTCAGGCCTAAGATGCTGTCTGCTTATGGGGAAGAAGTCCCTTGGTCACCTTTACCTGAAGGTCTCCAGCAGGGACACAGTCCCAAGAGCCTGGAGGGGCCCTTTGGAGTTGTGAGATGTGGATGGGCCCCCGTTTTCAGGCCCTGACATTTTGCTGCAGTGTGGGGGTGAGGAGAACTTGGGGTCCTTTCCAGTGGGGTTTAGGGGCAGACTTCCACGTCACTTCCAGAGGGCCCAGTCTCCTAGTTCTTGATCATGAAGGCTTTGATTGTCCTTGTTGGTGAATCATGACTTTTTTACCTGGTGGAAATACACTTTGGCATATTGTGTTAGAGCCTCGCAGCACTTGGTCACAACAGAGTTTAGGAAAGCGAGCTATGTGGAGCTCTATTATGAGGGCGTGGACCTTCCAGTAACAGTTTCACAAGGGGTCAGCCTGCTGCCAGCAGAAGTGGCCCTGATTGTCATCTGTCTGTGGTACCTTTGACTATGGCGATCTGATGGAACCAGGTGGCTTTGCCCCCAGTGATCCTATCATTAATGCCTTATTAACTCTTCCACAGCTTGCCCACTGCGTGAACACCTCTATCACTGGAGATTTCTCCAGGAAAGCCCCTGAGGGAAAGACACTTTCAAATAACCTTTTAGCCATTGTGGTAGCTTTGACCTTCCTGCCCGGGGAAGCTTCTTGATAGTCAGAAAGCAAGCATTGTGAACAGCAATTGAAGGAAATCCTTCTCTAAGGGTTTAAGCGGTCCAGCGTGTAGCAGAAATGAACCTGAAGCCAAACACTGATCATAAACCCTTTTTAGCAATTTTGGAACAGTCATCCCCACCAACATTTTGGTATCATGTTATCTCTTCCATGATGAGCCATGGAGAGTGGGGCTGTTAATAATGGGAACTTTGAGGATTGGGAAGGACCGGGCTGTGTTTCCGGGCTCTCTGTGAATCCACACGTAACGTTGAATTTGCATCCTTTAATTACCGAGTTTGTTCATTCAATTCAGGTTCACACCACTGTTTATCCCCGTCCTGCAGGGGTTGAGTCATGGAAGCTTGCTCTTCTCTTGATGGATTTGTCTGATTTTTGCCCTAAACAATTGCTAACTAGGTTGTTCATTGTGGTTTCTGCCTTCTGCCTTTTAGAATTTCTCCAAAATGAAGTTAATAAAGCACCTGATTTGGGGCCTTGTAATGTCGGGGACCTACATGGGGCTTCCTTTGGTAGAATTAGCTCAACTTTGATTTAACCCAATCACTGGGGGACCAAGGCCAGCCTCAGAAACTTAGTGAGAACCTCAGCAACTTAACAAGACCTTGTTTCAAAATAAAAATAAAATAGGGCAGGGGGTGCAGCTCAGAGGTAGAATGCCCCTAGGTTTAATCCCTAGTACTGAAAGGGGGGGGGGTCAAGGGTGCCTTCTTTCCTGTGTTCCTCAAGGGTCTTGGGGACTGGCAGTTACTTTGGGACCTGTTGCGATCACCAAAATGATTAATACAGAAAATTACAACAAATCTAGCTTTGCAGACGTTAACTGGCTTTGTGATTCTAGAATGAAGCCGCAGTCTGGGCCATACGTGTTACAGAATGCTCTGCTTCACTGCACAGGCAGGGTATATTTGTAGCCAGAGAAGAGAAAGTAACCAATGGAAAATGGAAGGGAGGTACAGAGACAGTCTGATTGGTTACGGCTGTCTTATTTGAGCATGGTTTGAACAGTTGGTTGCTTGTGATTGGTGAAGACTTAGTTACTTATTACAAGAGTGGATTATAGTCTGTTTATATATCAAGTTAGATTGCAGTTTACTGTGTATGGAGAAACTTAGGCCCAAATTAATTGAGTTTAACAGATTAATATCCAGAATATATAGAGAACTCCTAAAATGCATATTCACTTTTTAGTAAAAATCTGAAGGGTGCAGAAAAGCAGCTTATACTCTATCATCCCAGGTACTCAACGAACCCAAACCAGTTGCCACCAACACCAAGTAGATCTCAGCTCAGAGTTCCTGACCAGCTCCTGACCATCAACATGGAAGCCAGCCAGAATCGCTGCTCTATCGAATGTGGGCAGCCTCACTAAAGAGGACAGTATGGCTGGGTGTGGTGGTGCATGCCTGTCATCCCAGTACTTAGGAGGCTGAGACAGGAGGACCACAGGTTCAAGACCAGCCTCAACAACCTAGCAAGAACCTTAGCAACCTAGCAAGATCTTGTTTCAAAATAAAAAGGGCTAGGGGTGTAGATCGAAGGTAGAATGTCCCTGGGTTCAAGCCCCAATACCAAAGAAGAAAAAGAAAAAGAAAAAAAGGGAGAGTGTGTTTCTCTGCAGGAGCGAAGCACACGAGTAATGGCTGGCGCGGGCACCCTTGAGGAACACTTCCCGCACAGGGCTGTGAACCTGCCCCCAGGAGTCCCGCGCCCCGCCAGGCACCGGTTGCTGGTTCATGGTGGCGCCTTTGTCTTCTCCATCCCGGGGCTGTGGCTTGACCCCTGCGCTGTCTTAGCTCAAAACTCCTCCAAGGGTTCTGGGGAGATAATCTCGCCTAGAAATGAATGTCACAGGGCGGTGATCTCTGCCTTTGCTTCTTCCCAAGAGAAAGATTTCAAACGCAAAGCACAAGTAGGGGAGCGTCAGCGGTTTATTTAGGGAGGTGGGGTACAGCTTAAGAGAAGGCCGTGATAAAGGGGTCTGTTCCAGGGGAAGGGTCTGGAATGGGGCGCTTCCCCGAGTGGACGCGGGCGGCGCCTTCCACACGCGATCTGTTCAGTCTGGAAACCTCCTCCTCGTGTGCGGGCATTTGGAGACCTCACCGTCGCTGCGCCACAGCTGGGTGCGTCTGGGCCGTGTGGGCCATGTTGGAGACTCCCATGGGGCGGGGGTGGTGTGCCTAAAGTGACACGTGAATGACACCACCACCGCCAGAGGCTGTCTTTAGGTGAGTAGGTTTAGCCTTCTAATATCTCTGCAACTGGTTCCCCACCTGCAGCTGGGCAGGGAGCCCCACGTCTCCTTCCCCTCAGGTCCGTCCCGACCTGCTCACTTCTCTCTAGCTGCCTAACATAAGGACTAAAATGCACTTAAAAAGACAGCTCTAGCCAGGTATAGCAGCGCACCCTGTAATCCCAGTATTTGGGAGGCTGAGACAGAAGGATCGCAGGCTTGAGGCCAGTCTCAGCAACTTAGTGGGGTCCTCAGGAACTTAGTGAGACCCTGTTTCAAAATAAAATTAAAAAGGCTGGGGGTGTAGCTTGAAGGTGGAACACCCTTGGGTTCAATCCCCAGTACAAAATAAATACATACATACATAAATAAAAAGGCTCTGGACTTCAGCTTCAAAATCCACTTAAAATAAAAATTTTTTTTTTAAATTTTATTAAGCACACTAAGGTATACAATATGATACTATAGGATTCATGTAGTTAGTAAAAAGGTTACTACAGTAATTTAGCATATCCATCATCTCACATGGTTAAGTGTGTGTGTGTGACAAGAACTAAAATCATTTGTGACAGGGTATCGCAATTCTCTACGTGTTGAGGATTTAAAATAAAGTGTTTTGAGAGATTTTCCATTTTGGCCATGAGCTAAAGATTGCTTTAAGCCAGATATGGTGGCGCATGCCTGTAATCCCAGTACTTGGGAGGCTGAGACAGGAGGATTGCAGGTTCATGGCCAGCCTCAGCAATTTAGCGAGGCCCTCTACAACTTAGTGAGACCCTGCTTCAAAATAAAAAATAAAATAGGGCTGGGGGTGTAGATCAGAGATAGAATGCCCCTAGGTTCTATCCTCAGTAACACACACACACACACACACACACACACACACACACACACAATTGCCTTAAAACTTTATTGTTCCAGGTACCTTTTCTTCCCTATAAAAGAAACAAATGTGATTGTCCAACACTCACTGCAACCCCTGGTTTTGTTTTCCTTTCTTTACTGTTTGGAGGATACATTACGGGCCAACCCCCAGGACCATCACGTACAGTTGTTCAGGTCAGACACTGCACAAGGGAGCCACTCCTAAAGGATTATCATTCCATTATAGATTTGTGTGTTTATTGTGATTATTTTTCTAGCAGATACAGCAAAGTATATTGTTCTAACAAAATCCTTATATTATGATCAACTCCAAGGGGTGGCCATAAAACATCTGTGTGTGTGTGTGTGTGTGTGTGTGTGTGTGTGTGTGTGTTACTGGGGATTGAACCCTGGTGCATTCTGCCTCTGAGCTACATCTCAATTCCTATTTTGTTTTTTATTTTGAAACAGGGTCTTGCTAAGTTGCTGAGGGTCTCACTAAGTTGCTGAAACTGGCCTCAAACCTGCAATCTTCCTGTCTCAGCCTCCCAAGTACTGGGATTACAGGTGTGTGCCACCACGCCCTGCTGACAGAGCAATTTAAGGAAGAGGCATTTGCCCAGTTCCCATGGAAGCTCCATGGCGGTTGCCCTCCCTGGTTTCTTTGGTCACATGGGAGTTTTAGTTCTTACTATACACACACTCATTCAAAAGTTAACCATGTGAAATGATGGGTATGCTAAATTACTTCACTGTAGTAACCTTTTTATTCTCTATATGCATCCCATTGTATCTTAAATGTGCATAATGAAATTTTAAAAAATAAAAGTAAAAAAAATTTAAAGTGGTTTGGGAACTGAAGTTCAGAGCCTTTTTTTTTTTTTTTTGGTGGTAATCCCAGGGGCATTCTACCTCCGAGTTACACCTCCAGCCTTTGTATTTTTTATTTTGAAACAGGATATCACTAAGTTGCAGAGGGCCTCATTAAGTTGCCGAGGCTGGTCTCAAACCTGTGATCCTCCTGTCTCAGCCTCCCAAGTATTGAGCTTACTGGCATGCACCACTGCTCCTAGCTTGGAGCCATTTTTAAGTATGATTTAGTCCTTAGAGACGTTTTGAGCTAAGATAGCACTGGGGCCAAGCTACCATCCCAGGACGGGAGACAGCAACCGCAAGGTTTGTTTCCTCCACAGAATGCTGCTCCCAGTCCACAGGCACCAGCGGACAGTGGACCTGGCGCAGGCCACCCATCTGCGTGACTGCCCGTTGACCTACTGACCCCCGAAGTCTGCATGGGTGTGCATGATGTTCCTTGATGAAGGGCTGGGTAGGGCCTTCCAGTGTGGGAGGGGAAGTTCATGGTCAAGTCTTGAATGAGGGCAAACCTGTGCAGGCTTCGTAGTTCAGATGTGAAGCCCCTTGGCCACTTTGGAGCAGCATGCCTTGGTGGTAAACTGAGTCACGCTGGGGCATCCCAGGGCCATGGCCCACTTTCCTCGTGAACCCATACATCCCAGAGGGAAGTGTTGGGACCACAGGCCTTGGTGTCTGTTGCAGGAGCTGCAGTCAGGTGTGGCGAGGCTGGCCTTGAACCTGTGATCCTCCTGTCTCAGCCTCCCAAGTACTGGGATTACAGGCGTGTGCCACCATGCCCGGCTCACGCCACTCTTTAATATTGCCCACGTCTGCTTTCACAGGCAGAGTTGAGGAACTGTGACAGAGACGCTGCGGCCAGCAGAGTCTAAAATGCTTCCCACTTGGCCTTTGCAGAAAGAGCCTGTTCCAGCCGAGGGCAGGGGTGCCGCCTGTAATCCCAGGTACCTAGGAGTCTGAGGTAGGGGGATGGCAAGTTCAAAGCCGGGCTAGGGAACTTCAGGAGATACTGCCTCAAATTAAAAGGTCTGGGCTTGTGGTACATGCCTGTAATCCCAGAATTTGGGAAGCTGAGCAGGAGGATTGCAGGTTCAAGGCTAGCCTTAGCAACTTAGTGAGGCCCTCAGCAACTTCGTGAGACTCTGTTTCAAAATTAAAAAAAAAAAGGCTGAGGATCAGAGGTAGAATGCCCCTGGCTGCAATCTCCAGTTCCACAAAATAATAAATAAATTAATTAATTAATTTAAAAGGGGGTTGGGGATGTAGCTCAGTGGTAGAGTGCTTATCTAGCATGTGCGAGACCCTGGGTTCAGTCCCCCAACTGCAAAAACAAAGAAGGAAGAAGGACGGAAGGAAGGGAGGGAGAGGAAGGGAGAGAAAAGAAAGCGCACACCTGTTCCCATGGTTACCACGGCCAGCAGGGGGCAGCAGAGGGCCGTGCTGGGTCCCAGCTGCAGCAAGACCACCCACAAGGGGTCGAAGGAGGGAAACTGAAGGCCGGGGGACCCAAGGCTGGGGTCCTCTAGTGGAGGACTTGAGATAGGAGGAGCAGCCCTGAGGGAAGAGGTGGGGGCGTCGGCAGCTGTGCAGGCAGGTCTAGGCAGCGCCCAGGTAAGTAGGGCAATGAGAAGAGTTGGGTGTTACTGTGTGGCGAGGGCAGGCAAGGCCTGCAGGGAGGGGACATGGAGCCTGGACTTGAGGCTAGGGCCCTAGGGACCCCTGGAGGGCTTCGGGTGGTAGAGAGCATCGGTTTGGGGGGCAGGGACTGTTGCTGGTGGCTGTGCCTCAGCGATGCTGTTGAAGAAATCCAGGAGCAAGAGGACAGGGACTAAGATCGGCTCAGTAAGGCCCGGCGCTGGCCCTGTGGAGCCACCGGAGAGCTCGGAATCCATGTTGCTTGCATTCTGTTTCTGCGCAGGACTGGCTGGACACCGCCTCGCGGTTTCCTGTCTTCCTCTCTCCCTGTTTTTCTCTCTTCCCGGCTCACTGCGAAGGTGGGCTTGGCTCTGCCTTTGATCTGACCTGGACCTTTTCTCTAAGGTGGCTCTTCAGAGGTTGGACTGCATCCCTTTGCGAGCTGGTTCCACTGCCTCTCTCTGGGTGGGCCATTTTCCTTCCGCCTGAGAGAGGCATGTCTTAATGGGCGGGTCCGCGGCTCTGGGCTCCTTTTAGAACCTAGTGAACACCTGTAGGAAGCTTTGAAAACGCACACAGGGAGGTAGACTCCAAACTTCAGAAGCGATTTCAGGGTTCCCACCCTCCCGGAGGCCAGCCCAACCAAGGACCAGCTGACCCTGGGGCTCCTCCTGCTTTGAGGTTTGGGGGTTGGTATCAAGGGCTCCACACTGGATGGTGTCCACCACTCCCAAAGGCTCCCTGCACACCCCATCTTCTCACAGTCCCTGTCTGTGTGTCCTTTGGGAGTGATACTAATTCATTCATGCCTGCCTGCCTGCCTGCCTGCCTGCCTGCCTTCCTTCCTTCCTTCCTTCCTTCCTTCCTTCCTTCCTTCCTCCCTCCCTCC